>CAUYRT010086109.1:0-11131 GCA_963574885.1 Lepilemur ruficaudatus | reverse complement strand
CCTTTCACTAAAGCCACTAAATTCAGAGTACGAGAGGACTGGTGTTTGGGGGCACTTGCTGGGTGCTATATGCAACGCAAAGTCTTTTATAGAAGCTGTGTCATGTTAAGAGTAGCTTCACCCCCCATATGTATGTTAAATTATTCCCTGGGAATCTAGCTGACATTAGCCATTTCATTAGCAAACTCTCCTTTTCAGGTAGGCAGAAAAGTGCCCTTCAGTCCAGCATGGATAGAACCCTTGCAGTCCTGCATCCCTGGAGATTTTCCATAAGTGCAGGAAATTTCCATGATGCCAGGGGCCTTGGAACCCGTGCACAGAGGCAGGGAAATGGCCATTTCTCTGGCTGGCTGGGTGCCAGGCCCTTGAGCGACCGGGGGTCAGGGCTTCTTAACTTGCGGCTCTGCATCTCCTCCTCCCCCAAGGGGAAGGCAGCCTGTGTGCCCCTCCCCACTTCCCTGCCTCAAGATCCTGGAATTGACCCACTAGTTTCTCTGAATAGTGAAGGTCACTGGAGGGTGAGCATTTCTTACCGTAATAACTCAAGGTTCTTAAGAAATTTCCATCTAGCGTTTGGGGCATCATCCCTTTGAACCCTAGGAGCTTGCGGCAGAGGACTGCAGCAGGGGGTTTAGAAAGAGTCTGGCTGGGAAGAGAAGAAACTGAAGGACTCTCGTAGAAATAGGAACAGAAAAAGTCACCCACTGCCCAAAGGAGGTTCAGCCTTCATGGAACAAAGCTCTTTGAGTGAGGTATTGAAATCCCTAGAAACAACGTGAGTCTTGGAAACTTTGCGAGATCTCAGACTTTCTGACCAAGCCTTCTGTAAAACCACGCAATCTAGCTGCTCCTGAGCACCGATGTTCCTCCACTGTTTATTCTCTCTGGCATCACCTGCAGTGGTTGCACCAAATCTTCTCTCCCTCTCCAAACCCCAGCCCCAGCTCACGGTTCCTTCCACCATGGGGACACCATTTCCCCCTCTGCTTTGCTGTGAATTTTGAGGTCACCAACAAGGCCTTCCTTATTTTCTCTCTCTTTCCTCCTCTGGCCCTTAACCACACACACAGCCTTTTCACATGTCCTTTATTTTCTTCTGTTTCAAAAGACGAAACCCTTTCCTGCGTCCCAAAGCCATTCTCTGGGCTTCTTCTCTGATACTGTGAGTCCTCAGTAATTTAATCTCTCTCCATACTTTTGTTTTAAACTTTTATTATAAAAGCTTTCAAATACATGCAAAAGTAGAGAGAATAGAATCATGATCCCCCAAATTATCATTTTTCCACACTTAATCTATCGCTTTTTTTCTTTATTTCTTCTTTCTTTTTTATTTTTTTGCAGTGGCACTGGTTGGGCGTCCCTTATCCGAAATGCTTGAGACCAGAAGTGTCTCAGATTTGAGATATTTTCGGATTTTTGGAATATTTGCACATCCATAATGAGGTATTTCAGGGATGGGACCAAAGTCTACACGCAAAATTCATTTATGTTTCACACACATCTTATGCACGTAGCCTGATGGTAATTTTATATGTTATTTTTAATAACTCTGTGCATGAAACAAAGCCCATGACATTGAACCATCCAAAAACGAAGCAAAGTTGTCAATAGTTCATGTCGGCGCTCGAGAAGTTTTGGGTTTTGAGAGCATTTTGTATTTTTAAATTAGGTCTGTTCAATCTGTATTTTAAAGCAAATCCCACCACTGTCTCAGAAATGTCTTTTTACAATTGGTTTGTTTAAATTAGGATTCAGACGTGGTTTACATATTACATTTGGTTGTTACGTCACCACATTCATTCTTTTTTATCTAGCCAAACACAGTCTCCCAGTTCTTCTTTTTCTCCCCACCGTCATGCGGTTGACTTGTGGAAGAAAGCAGGTCCGCTGTCCCGCAAAACGTCCCGTAATCTGAGTTTGCCTGATCGCGCCCTCCCGCTGCTGTTCCACTGGGTGCTCACTCCGCGGGGAGCTGGAGCTCAGATGCAAAGCCTGATTCAGCTCCAGGCCTCCCCTGCCCTCCTCCTTCTTCTGTTTCATGTCCTCTTTCATGGACAAATGGGTCCTGAGTATTCACGATAAAGTATTTGCTTGCTTTGTCTGTGCTCTGTTGTCCTCATCGTAGCCACATGTTTAGAACAAACGGTCCGCATCGATTTTCTCCACCTATTTACATACATTTCCCCCACTAACTCTCATGTGAGGCGTCTGTCCCTACCAGATGAAGGCATACCTCTTTCAGAGACCACTAAAAATTCTGTAACAACAAAATCCAGTGCTGTCCGGCCAGTGCTGTCATCAATGATCGCTGTCATCACCAGGTGCCTCCTCCCGTCGGCAGACTTTTAACAGTTTACAAAACGCTTCCACACACTTTTCCTTGTTTGAGTTCTCTTCCTTTCCAGCTTTCTCCCTTCTTTCCTGACTTTTACCTTTGCCCTGTTTATTTCTTTTTCTACGGCATTCAGGAAGGTTTTCCGTTTTCCTCCATTTGTTGCTTTTTCTCCTCCCACCAACAAATGTCTGATTGTTTTATGAATTGTTGTCCTTTCTATTCTCGGTTTCGAGACTCTCAGTGCTTCTTTTATCATCTTCATGCGACGGCTCCTGCATTGGGACCTGTCGTTCTGGCCAACTCCTCCGAGCTCCAAGCTCCTGTCTCCTTTTTCCTCCTGGGCAATTTTATCTCTGAATGATTCACCAACCCTTGAAAACTCAAACGGTCCCAGTTACAATTGTCATCTTCCCCTCAAACTAGCTGCTTCTCCCGTTTTCCCATCTTCTGTAACGACATCCCTGCGAGTACCTCCGTTAGAAAGTCACTTGTCACCTCTCCTTTCCCTTTGCTTTCCCTTCTAAGCGACTGAACGTCTGGCCCAGCCCGGTTTGCAATCTCTATCGGTCCCAGTCATTTCTTCTTTTTCCTTCTTTCCTGACCTGTTTTCTCCAGTTTTCTCTGCCCAGCATAGATCTTATTAATCTCATGTCCCAACCATTCTATTTCAAACTGGGCCACCATCACAATCCCTATCCCTGCCACTGCTTGATTTTTCTCCATAGCACTTAGCACCATCTGTCACGCTCTATATTTCATGTATCTTCTTCTTACTGTGTCCCTTGACTGCAAGCCCCACGAGGGGAGGGCTTTTTGTTTCTGACATGTAGGAGGCACTCCATAGACATTTAGTGAAGAATGAATCAATCAAAGGATGTAGAACACGCACCACATAATCAGACTCAATTTATACAGTCTTTACTATGTAAATTTACTGCAATGCAAATCTGATTTTCTCAACTAACTTGTAAGTTTCTTGAAGGCAACCAATATCTCATCCTTTCTCTTACCATATATCGCTCACCTCAAATTCCTACCTGAGTCTCTGTGCTTAGCATGGGCTGAGCAGGGCAAAGACGTTCCATAATGTTCTATAACCTCGATACTTTTTGCTGGTTGACCTGGCTGAGTGACAGGTGGTTTTTCTGGTCTGCAGAGTGGCAGAGAGGGAACCTGGATTGAAAGCAGGAGCCACAGGGAGGCAAGAGGGAGAATGCGGGACGTCCCATCAGCCGGCGTGGACTGGGGAAGGGCCTCGAGGACCAGCGTGCTGCCGGGAGGGGATATGGTACCAGACAGAACCCCGGAGCAGCAGCTGTGTTTTGAGAACGCGCTTTCCACCCGCGCAGGCCCACGGGCCTCGCTATTGCAATCCTCTAGGCTGTCGGGTCCACGCTCCTCACCCAGCAGAAAATGCAAGACGTGTTGAAAGGAAGTCAGAGAAGGTGGGTTTGGACTGGACGCCAGGTCTCTGTAGGAACGTCTTGTGAGGAAGGTTATCACGGAGTTGCAGAGGGTTTCGAATACCTACTTGAAGACATTCTCCCCTTTATTGATGAAGCAAAATGGGGCACCTTTGGAGTGTATGGACAAAAGGGCCAAAGGTGAGAGCAGTGCCTCGGGATCCTCAAAAGACGTGAGAGCGTGGTGGGAGAGGGACAGCTACGGAAACTAGGGGGAGACAAATACTTAAGAGGCCATGGACTTGAAGTAATTTGGTCACCAAGGGAAAGGAGTATGGATTGGAAATATTTTCAAGTGATGTTTCCTGGGCAGTATCCACAGGGTACGGAAGCAAAATAAAAGAGCAAAAGAATTTGAATTTTCAAATCTTCATTATAATAACACGTATTTACTGCCTCCCAGGGGGCAGTCTGAGTGCTTTACACGTCAACTCGCAGGTTAGCCGTCTCCACCAGGATGTCTGGTAGTCATCTCGAAGTTAACACGTGTGAAACTGAGTCCCTGATATTTCTCCCCAAATCTGCCTCCTTCTGTTCTTTCCATCTCAGATAACGAGAAATCCTTCCAGCCAGTTCCCAGTCCAAGATTCCTCCCTGACTCCTCTTTTTTTCTGATACCTAACTTCCAACTTGTCGGTAAATCTTGTGGACGGTACCTTCAAATACACACCCACTAGGGTTGTCTCAAAGGCCCCCAGCTGGCCTCCCCGCTTCCGCCCTGGCCTCCTTGCAGTCGGTTCTCCGAGCAGCCGCCACAGTGATCTAGCTAAAGCACGACATGATGGTGTTAAACTTCTGTTCAAAAACGGTCCTGGCGGAGATGGAGTTCTGAGGGTGTGTCCCAAGGCTCTCTGCGGTCTGTGCCCGCTCCCGCCGTCACTTCTCAGAGATCGTTCTCTCTTCTTCTGTGCCTGGCTCCCTCCGGTCCAGACACCCTGGAATCCTTGCTCCTCTAGGTCGCCTCCTCGGGGCCTCTCACCTGTGGCTTCTTCTGCCTGGAACACTTTTCCCCGGGAAGATCTGCAAGATTCACACTCCCGTCTCTTTGGGGTCTTTGCTAGAATGTCACGTTGTGAGTAAGACTACCCTACTTGCAGCTGCAACCTGTCCCTCCCACCTTCACATGCCCTCCCCCCTGCCCCGTTGCGCTGCTCCCCTTCCCACCTCGCACCTGTCAGCCCACGTGCGACTTCGGGCCCCTGGTGGGAACCCGCCCTCCCGGGGGAAGGGAGGCGGGCAGGCCTGGAAAGGAGGGTGGAGAGAATCTGCATCTTCTAGCTGGATCCACAGGGCTGGCGTTTCCTCACACCGTCCCTCACCTTCAGCCGGCCTGCTTCCTAATCTTAGCACCCTAGAGTGACTACGAAGGGAGGATGATGAAAAGTTTCAACCCAGAAGGAGGGATTTGAATCGCAGGCTTTTCCAAGCTGTCACCTTCAAACGCCCTTTGAACCCTGGATACCCCTCACACTCTAGTTAGAGATCATTTCTACATTTGCACCTTTAATAAGACATATTTGTTAATATCTCGGGCCTCTGCAGCTTTTGCTCAGCTCTGCGAAAGGCAGCAACGAAAATCTCTTTAAGTGTCGGATAAAAGAAAACTGGGCATGGCCTCCCGGCCCCTGGGAGCAATGCTGTCGAAAACAACCCAACGGTGTGACGTGCTGTCCTCAGATGAACGCACACAGGGTCCTGCTCCCTGCCACTGCCGCTGCCTGCTGCCGAAGCCCAGGGGAGATTAGAGACTGTCTACGCCAGGCCCCGGCCCAGAGGAGGCTGTGCACAGATGCCTCTCGCCTGGTGCTACCAAAACTGCCCATGCAGACGGAGCTCTTTGCAGCCTTGTTAATCATCCTGACGTCTGAATACTCTGAATCGGAACCTTTGGGAGTGAGGGTGCAGAAATTGTTGTTTGTAGCGAGCTCCCAGACGGTTTTTCTGCGGCCCACCGAGGCCTGTGCCGTGGACCAGTGTCTGGGCCATGGTGCTCTTCCTCACTCGCCTGCAAGAGCTGCCTCCATCCGTGAGCTAAATCCAAACCACAGAGAGCTCTGTCCTGGGTGAGGTGGAGAAGGTTCTTTCTCCCGGTTCCTAAAAGCCCGTCTTGTTTGGAAGCTGCATTCCTCAGGATGAGGCTGTGCGTTTACCAGCAAGCGCCCACGGTCGGCTCTCTGCGCCACGCAGGCCCTGGACACGGGCTCTCCTCTGCACGGCAGCGGGGCCGAGCGAGACGTGCCGTGGGGGGCGTCCCGGTGAGGCAGCACTGCCAGGAGGCCTGAGACACAGCTGGGCCTGGAACCAGACCACGAGAGTCGAATTTACCAGCATTTGATCAGAAAGAGCGGGAAGTGAAATTTGAAGGGTTGCTTTGGTATGTGGCTTGGGGCGGGGTGACTCTTGAGAACCTGCTCTTGTGACAACAGATGGCTGTGAGGTGCCTTCTTGGGGTGGGGCAGATTTGGTGAGTGGCCGATTTTAGAGAAGAAATTTGCTGCATGGGATCTTCAGGCTTACGGCTTGGGTTCCAGGACCTCTCCACCCTGCCCCGCGTGGGAGCCGTCACGTCTTCTGAACGGACACTGAACAAACACGGTCTCCCAGGAGGGAGCCTGCGGTGGGGAGTCTGACAGGGCAGATCATGGAGCTCATGTCATCGCTGTGGTGCCTGCGTCAATCTTTCCCAGAGTGGATCACCCCCAGGCATCCCGCACCGCTGCGGCGTGGTCTTCTGCAGACCGGCTCTCAGCATTGCAGGTGGAGTCTGTGCCTGCCTCGCCCATAGATCGTGAGCTTCTGGAGGGCAGGGCCCACGTGTTATGCACCAATCTGTTAGCTGATTCTTTGTGTTATTTAGTGGGTATCTACTGCAGTTACGGTGCTCTGCTTTGTGGCCTTCAGGTTTGATAGAGTAGAACCATAGAATCGGAAAGGAGTAAGAAGGCAAAGCAACAGCGAACGTCAGCTAACTCACAGAAGACTCCTTTACTCTTGAGTTCATTCTGCCATCACCGTAACCCCGTGATGTAGTGCCTGTTATCACACCCTTTTGTGGAGAAGAAAGTGAGATGCAGAGAGGTTAGAAGAGCAGTCAGAGTCCCAGAGAGAGAGAGAGAGAGAGACAGGAAACTGTCAGGTTCCAACAAAAGCAGCCCAAAGCCGTTTCCGTCCGGCCGTTACGTGGAGGACGGCTTTCAGTAGAGTTTAGGGAGGAGCAGTGTCGTTAGAAATCAACCGATGAGGACACCTGCAATCAGAAATTACAGCAATTACCGAAACAGACTAAAAATTTTTTTTTCTTTAATTTTCTATAAATTGCAATATGAGACCAAAAAGTTCAACCACCCTCAGTTGCTATTTCTATGAAGTGCTCAGTTAAAGTACTGTTCAGATAGAATTATAAGTAGCTTTCTGGGTCTGTTGGGCTCTAACTGAGAATTGTAGTCAAGATTTTGTCCAGAGAGGGCAAATCGAGAAACAGATCCACTTAACGAATGCTGTTTTAAAGGAGGATCGTTGCTCTCTGAGTGTATTGCACTCAGGGGGAGGGGCCCGTGACGGTGGGGGAGGGAACCCAGACATGTCCTGGTACAGGGTAGGAGTTCTACCTGTTTTGTCCACTGTTATGTCATTAATTCCAAACTGTGCCTGGCACATAGTACGTGCTCAACGAAGATTTGTGGAACGAATGAATAAGTGACAGCAGAGAAGTACAGATAAAATGTGGTAGAAAATGTGCATAATTCAATAATTATAAGCGAGGTTGCATGGAAAACACAGAGTTTGCTTAGAGGCCTCAGCAAGGAAGAAATAGAGTAAAAACCAAATAACAAAGAAAAAAAAAACAACCCTGAACAAATTCCAAGAGAGGTGTGAATGCCGGGCCTGCCTGACCGCACAGGCGTGGCCTAGGACACCCTGTGGAATACGCTTCTGGCGCAGAGTCCCTTTTCAGACGCCCCTCTCCACTCCCCGCTTCCCCGCCGACCTGCTGTGTAGCAGCCCACACGGAGAGAGCTCAGGACTTCTGCTCTCAACACGTCTCACCAGGGAGAGTGGGGCAGCGCTGGAGAAGAAGACTCAGTCCTTCCAGAACGTGGAACAAGCCTGCCGAAGGAGAGGAGAGGTGAGAGCCTTCCCGGAAGTCCTGGGCTCTCTTTGGCAGGGCTCCGTCTGAGAAACCCTGCTCTTTACTATCTGTGGCATCCTATTTCTTCAAGCCATCATTGTGTGTGTTTACTGCTTGGGTCCGGCATTGTTGCTTGACCTAGCTTGGCAGCGATGGGGTGTGTATTTGTCACACTGGCGTTTTCTGTATGTGTGGGAGGGTATGTCTGCACGTAAAGCAAGCCCACTGTAGGCTGGGTGCAACGGCTCATGCCTGTAATCCCAGCACTTTAGGAGGCCAAGGTGAAAGGATCACTTGAAGCCAGAAGTTTGAGACCAACCTGGGCAACATAGCGAGACCCTGCCTCTATAAAAAATTTTTAAAAATTAGCTGGTTGTGCCAGCACTCCTGTAGTCCCAGCTGCTCGGGAGGCTGAGCTGGGGAGATTCCCTGAGCGGAGGAGTTTGAGGTTGCAGGGAGCTGTGGTTGCACCATTGCACTTCAGCCTTGGTGACAGAGAGAGACCCTGTCTCTTAAAAAACAAAAAGCAAGAGCATTCTTGTCTCTCCTACTGCCTTGCATAGGGAACCCCCTCTGTCTATAATGGCTCCCCTGGGGAAGACCTGTCCCCCTAGAAAGCCTGCTTTGGTGTTATCTCAACTTTGAAGTCTTTACCAACCTATTTGGGATGAAATAATGACACTGTCTACTACCCTGTCTGTTTTTCATATACAATTCTACACATTGTTACATGAATGGATGAAGGAATGAGTCAGCAAATCTTATCTTACTCTTCTCGGTGGTTCCAGAACTTTGCACGGCGCCTGGCCTAATAACCATGACATCACAGCACACAGCAGAGGTTCAGTAAGTGCCAAGTGTATGGAAACTCACTTTCGATTTTGTCTTCCTCTTGATGTGATGATCAAAAGGTGTTAGAGTTAGTGGGAACTTCAGAGGTTATCTGCTCTGTTATACTAGTCAATGTAGAAATCCTCTGCAGAGCGGGTTTTATTGTCTATTTGAACACCTCCAGTAGCGGGAGGGATGCTCACTACCTCATAACATGGCACGGTCCACGCTGAACCACTTCAACTGTTAGATTCCTCCATAGTGAACTGAAAATTGTCCCCCTGCAACTTTTACCTAATGATCCTATTTCTCCCCCACTCCCAACACATACCCTTGGAATTATCTGAAATAAGGTGCATTGTCCTGCATATGGCCATCTTCAGCTATTGAAAAACAACTACCGTGTCTCATTTAATATTCTCTTTTCCCAAAGTGGGGCCTTCCGTGCTAGATTAGACTGCAGCCGTTCCTCATGTCACATGGTTTCTAGGAGAGTCCTCACCTTGGTCTTTCTCTTTTGACTTTGAGTTAGTCAACGTGACCTCTACGATGTATTGCTCGGAACAGGCACTATGGCATCAGTGAGGTTAAAGTCATAGGGATAGACCCGGTTCACATTTCGCCTCTGAGTGCCAGGGCGGTGCTAAGGGCGGGGCATTCAGAGGTGGCAGGTGCTGCTCAGCAAGATCCTGGAGGAAAAGATGCTTCATCTGGTGCATGTAGCTATGGCAGGGACCAGGTCTTTCCTCAAACCCCAGCTTGGAAGAAGGACAGTTTATCTTTTGTTGGTCTTTTTTTTTTTTTTCCTTCCAGCTTTATTAAGGCAAAATTGGCAAATAAAATTGTACATATTTAAGAAGTACAATGTGATGATTTGGTTTGTGTATGTGTGTGTGTGTGTGTATGTATGTTTCACACTATCATGAAATGATCACCACTGCCAAGTTAGTTAACACATCCATCACCTCACAGTTGCCATTTTTTTCGTCATAGTGAAAACACCTAAGATTTACTCTCTTAGCAGTTTTCAAGTGTAAACATTATTAATTATAGTCACCCCGCTGTACATAGGCTCCCCAGAACTTATTCATCTTAAAACTGAAATTGTGTGTCCTTTGACAGCAGCTCCCCGTTCCTCCCAACCCCGTGATTCCTTTTTTGTGAATAACGCTGCCATGAACGTGGGCGCGCAGGTATAGCTTCACAATACTGATTTCATTGCCTTATGGATACTCAGAGGTGGAATTGCTGGATCTTACGGTAGTTCTATTTCTAATATTTCGAGCGCCGTCCATACTGCTTTCCATGATGGCTGCGCTGATGCACATTCCCACCAACCGTGTGCAAGGGGTCCCTTTTTTCCATGTCCTCACGACACTTGTTATCTCTCCTCTTTTTGATAACAGCCATTCTAACAAGTGTGAGGTGCTATCTCACTGTGGTTTGGAGTTGCATTTCCCTGATAATGAATGATGTCGGGCACCTTTTCACGTACCTCTTGGCCAATTTTATGTCTTCTTTGGTAAAATTTCTATTTAGTTCCTTTGCCCATTTTTTGTTGGATATTTGTGGATTTTGTTTTGTTTTGCTGTTCAGTTGTATGAGTTCCTCATATATTTTGGACATTAACCCTTTATTAGACATATGGTTTGCAAATATTTTCTCCCATCCTGTAGATCGCTTTGCATTTCGTTGATTGCTTCCTTTGCTGCGCAGAAACTTTTTAGTTTGATGTGGTCCTGCTTGTTTATTTTTGCTTTTGTGGCCTGTGATTTTGGTGTGATATCCAAAAAATCATTGTTAAGACTAATGTCAAGGAGTTTTTATTCTATTTTCTTCTTGAAACCTAAAATGTAAGGTTTCAAGCCTTACATTCAAGTCTTTAATTTATTTTGAGTTGATTTTTATGTGTGGTATAAGATAGAGGTCCGATTTCATTCTTTTGTATGTGGATATCCAGTTTTTCCAATACCATTTATTGAACAGACTATCTTTTTCCCATTGTGTATTCTTCGTACTTTTGTCAAATATTAATTGATCATATATGTGAAGGTTTATTTCTGGACTATCTATTCTGCTCCATTGGTCTATATGTCTGTTCTTATGCCAGTATCATGCTGTTTGGAGTACTATAGATTTGTAATACATTTTAAGTCAGGGAATGTGATGCTTCCAGCTTTGTTCATTTTGCTCAAGATTGCTTGGCCATTCAGGGTATTTTGTGGGTCCATATACCTAATTTATCAAGAGTTTTTTTATCATGAAAATATGTAGATTTTTTTTTATTTCTGCAAAAAATATCATTGGAATTTTGATAGGGATTGTATTGAATCTGTATATCATTTTGGGTAATATGGACATTTTAACAATATT
>CAUYRT010086106.1:0-12731 GCA_963574885.1 Lepilemur ruficaudatus | reverse complement strand
ATAGCAGCACAATTCACAATTGCAAAGATGTGGAAACAACCCAAGTGCCCATCAATACATGAGTGGATTAATAAAATGTGGTATATGTATACCATGGAGTTCTACTCAGCCACAAAAAACAATGGTGATCTAGCACCTCTTGTGTTATCCTGGATAGAAGTAGAGTCCATTCTACTAAGTGAAGTATCACAAGAATGGAAAACAAGAACCACATGTACTCACCATCAAGTTGGTATTAACTGATCAACACTTACGTGCACATATAATATAGAAACATTCATTGAGTGTTGGGCAGATGGGAGGGGGTGGAGAGGATGGGTACATTCACAGGTAATGGGTACAGTGTGCACTGTCTGGGGGATGGACACACTTGAAGCTCCTACTTGGGTGAGGCAAAGGCAATATATGTAACCTAAACATTTGTATCCCTGTAATATGCTGAAATAAAAAAAAAACAAATATAAAAAATTCTTAACAAATTTGAAAAGACTGAAATCATACAAAGTATTTAGCATTTGAAAATAATAATCTGATTCAGCAAAGAATTTGTTTACATCTCTGACAAGCAAGTAAATTTCCAATATTCACCTTCAACATTTTCATCTTACACATTAACATAAATTAAAACATGACCCAATATCCCTATTGAAGTACACTTGATTGTCATATGCAGCCATACATTGCCTACAAATAGTAGACAATAAATAGTTTGGCAAAAATGAATGGGAGTGTCATCTATATGGAATTTACAAAAGGTTATTTTATATTTCATTATTTGTAAATTGTGTGTTAAACATGTTTTATATCAGTGAAATTTATAACATTGTACCTTCTCTTTTGAGAAGTGAGTATTAAACATTTACCACCACATCACTGATCTTATCCTTTTCCTGTTTCTTCTATTTTCCTGACATTCTTTTCTCTACTTTTCATGTATTTGACTAAATGTTTCAATCCAGATATTCTCTACTGATCTATTTTCCTATTTGCTAATCTTTCCTATCTAACTATTATCCGTTGTAAATCCTATCTATTAAATGCCTAATTTTAATTATCTTATATTTTAAATTCTTAAATTTCCATTTGATTACCATTTGTAGATTCCAGTTCTGGTTAAATTCCCTCTTTAGTCATCTCTTCTCTTAAACATAATAATCAGTAATTTTAAAGTTTCTTTCTGATGTCTCTAATACCTGGGTTATCTGTGTGTCTCTTTCTATTGTCTTTCTATAATCTGTTATTTTTCTCTTGATCCTGTTTACTAATATGCCTTATGATTTTTTGAATTGAATTCTGTATATTGTGTATGAAAAATAGTAGAAGGTCTTGGGAATGTAATTTGGCTCAGAGAGAATTTCCCTTTCCTCCTTGTAGGGAGCCACAGATCATCTGAATTAGGTATTTGAACTGACTTGATGCTGGGTTTTAATTCTGATAATAAGTTTCCTTCTCCATCTGTTTTTTCTCCACTTATAGGGTCTAACTTAATGGAGGTCCCATCTGAGAGCCAAGACAGCTTATGGAAGCCCTTCCTAATGGTCCTTGGCTTTTCAGTTCAGAACTGAGAGTACAACAAATATTGCTTTATTTATTTATTTGTTTGTAATTTTCTACTTATCTGCATTGTTTTTTGCTCTGTGCAATTTAAGAATATGCAAAAGCCTCAAAGGCAAAACCGTGAAGTGGTGGTCTCACTTCTCTGCTATTACCTTCTCTCTGCAATCTTGACTACTTACATCCCGGCTGCCATTTTCAATCTGAAATCCACATCTCCCCTAGCAATATGAGATTTCCAAAAGTTCTCCTTTCTCTACTTATTAGAAATGTACACATATTCTTGGTCTCTTTTTTCACACCAAAATTGGTGTTTTCCCTGAGGGGAAAATCTTCTTACAGAGTGTTGGTTCACGTTTCTCTGATTTTCTTCTCTCAGGGATCTCGGGCTCCGAAACCCTGGTTGCCTTTTAGCTGTCTGATGTCTTCAAATAGATTTTGATCATACTTTTTCTTTAAAATTAGCTTTTCTGGTTATTCTCAGCAGGAGCACTGGTCTCTTCTAATCTATCCCAGTATGGATACATGCTTGTTAGATGATTTCATATGTCTACCTCCCTGTACCAGGACAAAATTCTCTCCTGGATTCTCTCATAGCATCTGTGCATAATTTTATCAAAATAATTAACACTTTGAATGGTAACGACTTGTGTACTTGTCTGTCTCTATTACTAGATCATAAACATCTCGAAATCAAAGACTGTCTTATTTTTCTTTCTATTCCTAATACCTGGCACATGATTGCTGCTGAATAATATTGTTTTTTTAATAAATAATTTAAAAGCGTGGGAATAGAGCTGTAGATTTTGGACCAGTTGGCATGTCACTTATCTGACAGATACTCCAAAGTTTGGTTTCCTGTATGTTTATGTTTTTAAAATATCTCTTAATTTCTTCCAGCAGCTTTATTGCTTTTTAAAAAGATTTAAATTGATAATCCATCTGAAATTTCTTTTGTTGTTCAAAGTAAAATAGAGTTTTAATGATGTCTCTTTAGTTATTTCCAACCTTAGGGAAAAAAGATCAATAGTGTCAAAAGTAAAGGAAATGTATGGATCAACAATGTATTATTTCATTTGCTAGAATAACATGTTTTTTAATTGATAGCAATATTTTTGAACATTGTAAACCTGTAATTATTACTTATTAGACAGATTTATATTTCTTTCCTGAAACGTGTTATTATCCTTGGATATTATTTATTCACTTTGTTTTATTAGGTATTTAAATCATACAGATTTTATTTATATTAAATACTATTCAATATAGAAATAAGAAACTATTTACATATTTGTTTTTAGATTTCCTAGTTAGAACTTGACCACTCCCTCTATGAAACCTTCCAGATCCCTTAGGGCAGAGTTGGCCATTCTTTACCCTAATTGCCATGGTCCTTTGTTTGTGGCTCTTTTATGGCCATTATCAGCTTGAATTGAAAGTATCTCTTTATAATTAAAATCTTGTCCCTGTTTTCACTGCCCTTTTTATTCCCCACCTGGATTTATTTTCCTCTCAAGCAGTTTCCTCCCTGGCTAAACACACACATACAAACACATCAGCGGAGTAAACTTCCTGAGAGTAGGGATTTCTCACTGCCTGGTTTAATGTTGTATCCCCAGCACCTAGAACAATGCCTGGCACATAGAGTATGTATTGAATGAACGACTGCTTTCTACCTTGCATTTTAAACTCACTGAAGACAGGCTCAGTGATTTAAGCCTTTGTATCCCAGCACCTACGATAATATCTACTGAAGCAGGTGCTAAATCAATTTTCAAATAAGTGGTAACTCATTCTCTTATAAAACTAAAGGACATTATGTTGTTGTTCATATTAAAAGATAATCCTACTTATTATACCGTTTGCCTATTATTCAGCAAATAATTCTTAGAATTAGTATGCAAGAGGGTGATATATTTAAAATTTATTTCATTTATTCCTTGAAGACACATTTATTTATTGAATTTTATAAACCCATAGTAATTAGTTATATAGACAGGTTTATATTTTCCTTGTTATATATTTCAGAATTATAAAACATTCACTTTGCTTTATTAAATATTAAAATCATAGAGATGATATGAAAAATACTTTTTTTTCATTTATTATGTACCCTATAGTAGATATTTTATTAGGAACCGGGGAAACAAAGATGAACGTTTAGTCCCTGTCTTCAAGATCCTAAATAATACCTGACATAGGAGTTTCTATATGTCAGGCAAAGTTATGAGAAATTTATATAGATTTACTCCTTGAATTCTTATAAGGATGCCATGAGATAAGTATTAGTGTTGTCTCCATTTTGATGAAGAAACTGCGGCAGAGAGAGATTAGTAATGTAGTTTGTGTTAGAGTTTGTTTAGTGTCTAGCTAAAATGTAGAGACTGTACCCAACCCTTTCTATCAAAGGTGGCTTCTTAGAAAAAAATTGTTATTGACTCACCCTTTGTTCCACTTCCTATGGGCTCCAGTATTCCAGTCTCTTTTCCCAGACCTGCCTTGGAGTTCATCCTTAAGCTTGTTTTGTGAAAAATGTTGTTTCCCCTATTCCCATTTTCCCTATTTTCCCTAAGACAAACATATTATTGTAAATTTACCGAATGTACTGAATATTATGTTGAAAAATAGGGGCTCATAAAAATAATACATTAGAGAAAATTATAAAACTCTTAAATTTTTACAGTAGTGATTTCTGGCATTCATTGGTTATAACTTACTTTTACAATTCAAATCTACATTGTGGCATGTTCACTATAACCTACTTATAAAACCATTTTTTTCCTCTCTTTTATAAATAACATTGTTTTCTTAGGGGACCTGGAAAATAATATAATATGATTGATCATCAGGTCTTCACTCTTAAAGGAATAGTAGATGGTAAACTTTACCTATTAGAACAGGAAATCATTTCAAACTATTTTTTTTTAACTAAGACATTTTAAAGAAATAATTCTGGTTGGTTGATTTTGAAAGTAAACCATATGTTGTTTACATGTTTTGGCATTTATCCAGCTTTCCACAAGATGAGAGTGAATTTTTTTTTTAAAAAAAGCCCTTTACTAATTAGATAATAATGAACATAATGAAAACAGGTGCTTTAACTTTTTGAATTATGAGAATGCATCTTCAGAACAAGCTCTGAAAAGAGAATCATGAGGGAAAAAAGGATCTGCATATATTGTGGGGTGGGTACATATGTATACCAAGGCACACATTAAAGAAAAATGTAACTGCTATTTTTCACTATGATAGGAATCAAAAACACAAAATGAGTTTAAAAATACCCTGTCCGTTTCATATAAACTCCTAAATGTAAATGTAGACATTATGTGCAATATTGAGAGTCTAGTTAATATCCTAAAGATTTTCAAACACATTAGGGTGATAAGCAAGAAGTAACTGAAGATAGCCCAGTGATTTTGCTAGAAAGCTAGTAGGGTATTGAATCTATCTAACATAGATCCCCTCACCTCTGGGTGACAGCCACATCCATAAAGTCCTGTTTTCTCTCTGCACTTGAAGGAGGAGATGTAGATGATGTAGATTCTATTGCTTCAGCCACAAAGGAGAGTAATTACAGCCAGTGGGGGAAGGGTGGTTTGTAGTAATGGCTGCTCCTGACATAAAGCACTGAGAAATGGAAAAGATAATGGGGAAATGAAGGAGTGAAAAAGTCAGTTTGGAAGACTGGGTGAAAACCTGACTCGTAGTGGTCTAGTAAACTGAACCTCTGCTGCTGAGAGGGGAAAACTTTTCCTGTCCCAGATCCTTCCTTCCAATGAAAAGGGCATACATACTTGAATCACAGGAATGTATCTGAAGAAAAATGAATGTTCAGTGTTCAGAATAGTTAGAACTCTTAAAATGCATTATCAACTCTTTAAAATAAATAATAATGTATGTGTTCATTATTTTCCAAAAATTTTAACTGTCGTGTATGAAAATAATATGAGATCTGCCTTCATACAATACGGCTTGATACTAGATCTCTTCTGCTGTAGCATAGGCACTTAAATTCCACTTATAATTATTTTTCTAAATGATTAGTGCTTATTGTGATTATTCTCTGGCTAATATATGTATGCAAAATGTGGCTGCAGGATTTGCTTTTGTTAGCATATCCCCTCCCCCACTCTGAAACCTCAAGGCTCCAGACATTGATGCTAGAGAGAGAAAATGGATTGTGTGTGTGTGTGTGTGTGTGTGTGTGTGTGTGTGTGTGAGAGAGAGAGAGTGAATATATCTAACCTTCAAGTTGATACAATGGTGATGATATACAAACAAACAAAAAAGATAAAGCTTCCCCATGGTAATGCCGTTCTTAACAGTATAATCATTTTAGAAAAAAATAAAAGTAAGCAGAATGCTTTTAATTTGATTGAGAGTAGTGTTTTAAAACAGCTATATAGAGTATTTACAACTGGAAATTCAATATAACTGAGAATGGCACTTTTATGAAATAATTTCGTGATCTTCAAGCCATGTTCTTAACTAGTGATCTCCCTGTAGCAAAATGCATAGATAATCAACAACCCAGTCTGCCAGTAAACTTGTTGGGGTATAAATCCTAAAAGAAGGAGCCCATAGCCCTGGAGGAAGACTGAGTGCATGTTTCCCCGAGTCTTTGAAGGCTCATCTCAGTAGTCCCACTGCTAGAATGTGCTCTGTTGTCATAGCAACACCATCTCCTGCTTCATACAGGAAAGATTAGCTCTTACTGTGCAGAGGAGAGAATTTAGGGGAAGTCAGACTAATCCCTGGGTGCACTTCGAGAGAAAGGTTGGACCTCGCCTGAGGGATGCTGTATCTGCAATGATAGAATTGGCCTGCCACAGACGCTGGTATTTAAGTTGAAGAGCAGAATTCACAGTAAGTGTCAGCTCCTCTAGAGTAGAATATTGATGCATGGGGTTTGTCTAAGTCTTGTGGAAGACTGTCCCATGCAGCAGTAGAATGACAGAAGGAGACTCTGATGAGAATGCCAATGTTTTCCCAGTTCAGGGGGTAATTAAAGGGTGGACCAGATCAGAAACTTGAGGAAAATTTTTAGATACTTTTGAAATGTCTATCTAAAATCCTGGGAGCAGGACAAAATTAGATAAACAAAACATGTAGTATATGCTTTTGGTACTTTATTTACTCTAGATTGTTGTGCATGTAAATCTCAAATTCCATAGAGAAAAAAATTCATGAAAAACATCTGTACGTCTAAGCAAATTGTGTTTCTTCAGCACCAAAAGTGATGAAATTTCATTCTAGTATTGTAAATGTACTTTTAAAATTATGTATACATATTTTGAAATTCCTTTTAGAACTATACAAGTGGTGTGGTTCTTTTAAGGTAGTTATAATATGATGAAAAGGTATTTTGGGGGAGAGAGTAATTTATTTAGCTATTTATTTGGTTCTGGTGCTTCAACTTTTCAGGATAAAGCATGTGCAATGTGTAAATCTTTGGGGATTTTTTGTTGGCTGCCTCAAATGGATTTTATTCTGGGGGGATGTCTGCCTATGTGGGTTTGTTTAAGTTTTCTTTTTCCTCCTTGGTTTATAGTTATACAATTTCTGCCATAATTACTATGAATCATATTTTTTAGCTTGAAAGCTAGAAAGCTTGCTATAGATTTTAAATGTTCAATATTAATATCTATTGTGGAGACGTCTGGTCTTTCAAAAAACTTAATTATTTCAAAGAACACTTTAATCCAAATACAAATTTAAAAGATTTTTTTCAGGAATATGTAGATTTTACATACTATATTACTAATATGTAATCCTTGCGTTTATGAGTACCAGTTTATATTACCATGAATGTACATATATTTTTATTTAAAATATTCATGATGAAAATTATATCATGCTCCATTCATATTTTTTAATTGTTTCCATCATGGCTATATATTTATAAGATGTATTTAGAAACTGGGTTTTGTATCCCCTGTGCAAAATCCTAAGTTGCTAATGTACTATACACTACAACTAATATCACAGTCTATGCTAAATATAGCCATTACCATAAAAATATTTAATTGCCATTTGAAATGTGCTGCTTTAATTTCTCAGGATGGAAGAGATTTGGGTGTTGCTGCAAGAACAGAGCACAGATCACACATGCACTCCTTTTCCCTGAAACTTAATGCTAGAATAGACTATAGGTTTTAGAGTTAAATAGTTGCATTAAAACGTTACATAAAATTCTTCTCTTCCTATGTTAGGAATTACACACAAAACCAAAAGGATCATACTTGTCTTACTAGCATTCAGGTTGTAACTATGCAGAGCATGGCACTCTAAAGAAAATGGAGACAAAGCAGGAAGTCAGGGAAACCTTCTTAATAAATTATTGCAATTTATTCCGACAACCTTTTTTGGTTGATTTCTATCAATAGTTCGGGGTAGAACCCTTGAAAATTACAAAAAGAAAGAGGCAAATCTGCTCCTTTTGTCTTCCCCAGAAAACAAACTAAAGTAGCTTATCTCTCTTCATAGACTTTGGGTAAAATTAGAAAAACCAATGACCTTATTCTAAAAAGAGTAAAACTTAGGTCAGTGTATGATGCTAGGATCATAATTAATAAAACAGGACTAAGCAAGAAGAATAGCTAAGAAAACAATTGGCACCATTTACTAAGATAACACAATAAAGTATATAAATAGATAGACAACTGAATAATAATTACAAAAAAAAAAAAAATTAAGTCAGAGACTTGGCCCATTTACTGTCTTGACCAAAATTTTTCAAGAGGTATTCCTAGCTAGTCAAAAAAAAAAAAAAAAAAATCTTGTCGCATTACTTAGAATTTGCCATTCCCAGTCTTCTGTGCTTATTATGTCTTTTGAAAATACAGTGAGCTGCCCTGAAGACAAATGCTGGCTATAAACTGAAGACTAGGAGGGATTTGTTATCTCCCTGAGGCAAGGTTGGTTTGGCCCCTTCTGCTCTGTCAAGAAACTGCTTGGTGAGGACTAGGTCATCCTCCAAAGCCAAATTATCACTTGAAAGGCAGTGCTTCGGGAATCTTTGAAAGAAGTTGCTCTCTTCTGAACTGGTCTCAGAGTTTGGAATGTCCAAACTTTCCATTCGGAAAGTGCAGAAGTCATTTTCAGAATAAAAATCTTCAGGACATCAAGGTCTTCTGAAAGCTCTGGGACTCATAAGTAACGTGAGAATGGTCTGAATTTTTGCACAGGAAACCAGAGTATAGAAAAGAGCAAGAAGAAAAAATGGACAGGAAATTCACAACAGAAATGTCTGCTGGGGAACACTCAGCAAACACACACAGGAGGCAGTAATATATGATTTGCATAATGGTCAGTTAGGTTGATAGCTTATCATACTGTCCAGTACGGTAGATGGTTGATGTGTATATTATAAAAGGCACTGAGAATGAAAATGTTCAGCACAACAAATGATACTGTGACATGAGCACTTTTTGTACTTGCCTTTAATGATCAAATTAAGGTTAATTTGACCATATTTGATTCAATTCCAGAACACATCTTTAGGTTAGAAAGGCCACTTTAGAGACCTGTCAAATAGCAGCAAGTTCTCTTTTCTTTCTTACATTTTGAGATTTATGCTGACATAAAAATCTTCTGTTTATATTCTACAGGTTTGACTTTATATGTCTTGGGAAAAATGTAATATACTAAATTTATTTGTTTTCTTAGAGTTGCATGTAAGCAAATGAGTAACATGGCATGTGGTGAAGATAGCTGGAACAGTTGTGAAATTAGGTGTAGAAAAACCAGAATATCAGTCAGGGATATACGCTTTTGATGATACATACTTTTGAGGGCAGATGGAGGCCAGTGGGCATTGGTGAACAGGAAGGAGAAACAGGAGCAGTGCTTTGTGAAGACGTATTCTGCAAATGTGGAGTAGGATGAGCAGATGGTGTGGGAAACAGTTGGGAGAGGTGATTAGGACTGAGAACCTAAACTAGCATAGAAGCACTGATGATTAAAAGTAGGGAATCTTACCTGGTAGCAGGATTGAAAATAAAAGTGGGGAATCGATGGGAAGGAAATCACAGACATACAATTTATGGAATTTCATTTATTAATTTATTCAACCAAGATTTATTTGGCTTCTACCAAATAACAGATGAAAAGATAGGTGATAAGAATTACAGAGCAAAATGCTGATGCTCAGGTTTTCATAAAAACACTGTCTGGGGGATATTGACCAATAGATAGAAAATAGTATTAATATTATCTTATGATAGGCAATGTGATAAAATAAGCACAGAAGAGAGACTTTGCCAATGACTGAGTAGCATTAAAGAAAGAACCCTCAAGCTTGGAAATGCAAGGGTGACAGTATTTGACATAAGGAAAGTCAGTAGAAAGGGGGTGTTTGAAGTGTGTGGTAGTTGTAATGGGAGGCAGCAATGAATTTGATTTTAGACATCTTAAGTTTCATCTTTAAATCTTAAACAAATACTGTATTTTATTATAATAGCTAACTTATTCATAATATAAGTTATTTATAAATGTTTGTTTCAGGTCACATTTTTGTATAAAATTTCAAAGCATCTTTAGTACTTGTCGGACTATTCTATATTGTGTTTCCTCTTTCATATTTGTATATAGCAAATAGAGTATGTGAAAACTTTTCAAGTGTTTTCCATTTGAAGTATACAACTCTTTAGTATGACGAAAAAAAAAGAAAAAATCTGTCTTTTATTACTGTAGTCTAACCATTCTAAAATTTAATAATTTTTAACTTAGGAAGAATAATTTTTAACTTTTGTATTTTGGCTCTTGGCATTAGTATAGCAATAAATTCAATAGAAAAAAGTATATATTCAGCTGAATTTGGGGAAAAAGCACTTTTGCAGGGATTACTCTGTTAGAGACAAAAGCATTTTATTATCTTTTTAATCTGTATAATTGGTATAATTTTCTATCATTGTAGTCCTGAAATGATAATAATTACAACAATTACAATAACAGCCTCAACAATTAACAGTTGTTTGGTACTTATAGTTTTTAATTGTTGGGGAAATAAAACAGTCCTGTCAACAGAAGACCCGTCTGTACCTGTATGGAAGACAGAGAGAGAGGGAAGCCAATATATTATAGACTAAGTATGAGAGGTGATACAAAAGTGACTACAAAGTCTGGATAGGATTTCACACACATTTATACAGTAAAGTAGAAGGAACAGCTCCAAATTCTCTACCTCCTTGATAGAAAAATAGATGTAACTGTTATTGTCTTCCATTAAGGTCATTAGAGAGAACTCTGAGCTAATTCTGAAGGGACACATTTAAAATTTTAAGGATCAGAAGCCCCAAGCTTGGATTGGAAAAATCAAAAGTCTGGGCCTTTTATTCAGGCCTATATTGTTTTGAGAAGACACCCTGAAAAGGGGATGGTGGGGAGGCAACTGCCTCCCCCTTCAGAGAAAATTTATCCTTTCACCCTTACGTGATGCACCTTTTAATGTACATTATCTCATTGAATTATCACAACAACACTGTACCATGCATATCATGCCCCAGTTTTATGAGTGAGGAAACTGATGTTTAGAAAGATCAAGAAAGATTTTTAAAGTCATATAACTAATAAGTAGAGGATGTTTCCAGTTCACATTGTCATTCCTTAAATGCGGCATTAGAGAGAGTCATTTTTGTGTGCTAACATGGAGAGGCAGTGATAAAGAAACAATCGTTTTTACTGTCCTTGCTTGGGTATCTATGGATACATATGCCCTCTGCTATAAATAAGCAGATCATCGGGCATAGTCTGGTATCTTATGGAAACTCCTCTACTCTAGGAAGAGGAAAATGATAAAGATGACTGGAGCTTTAATAAAAAGAATGCTGTCCTAGGATTCAGTAGATTATTCGCTTATCTACCCATCCATAATTCATTTTAATTTATTTGTTATTCATTCAGTGAACATTTAATAAACTCCTGCTATTGGCCTGCTTCTGCCAAAGCACAGTGCAAATACATGGAGAAAATCAGAGGCTGTCTCTCCCCTCAAAGACAATACTACTTTCTTTGATATGGGTGAGGTATTGGACTAGATGCTCTGCAACCTTCATTCATTTCATTGTAACGAGTATCCTGTAATATAAATGCTAGATCTGTTGCTTTTCTCCCTGTGAGGAAACTAAGGCTCGGTGAGATTGTGTCCAGAACATATTGCTTGTAAGTGACAAGGCTGGGTTCTGAACCTGTGTTTCTCGACTGCACAGCTCATGCTTTTAACCACCATGTTTTTCTACCTGTTTCCCAAGTGTGAAAAGTGTCACGATGGAGGTTAGCACAAGAGGCAGCGCTGACAGAAAGGAGAGTGTGGGGACAAAGTAGGGGTGGTCCTCTGGATCTGGGACGGCTTTAGAATATGAAGTTTTTCTTATTTGTAATACGGAGATAACTATTTCTTGAAATTGTTTTGAGAATTATAGGCGATAAGTAATATAAAGAGACTTGCACTGCAGTAGGTGCGTAAGAGCTGATAGCCGCCACTCACCATCACACGCCTGCCAATTTTAGTTTTGATTACTGCTTATATATTTTTTTTCTTTTCCTTTTCTTTCTTCTTTCTTTGGTGTTTCAGAAGCACTTAGCCAATGAATATACATATTACCTCTCTTTCACTTTACCTAAAAGTTTGAAAGATGATTACAGATCAATAGACAATCTTTCAAACATTTGATCTTCCATATGGATCCATTAGGATTCACAATTGGGATAGGAAATAGTGGACATATTTCTCTAAACTTTAGAAAATGCCATCATGCCTTCTGGCCCAATTTTTCTCTTTACTTGCAGAGAGAAAGGGATTTGGGGGGAGGGATGTCTTCAGAGTTCTTCACTTACGAGAGTGAGCTACTATCACTTGCTAGGGAGCTTGCCTTTTTCTGCATGCAGCCTTCATTCATAGATTTGATGGATTGGCTTGCAGAGAAGGGTAGGAAAATTAGAGCCAGAGAAAAGGAAGGGAAAAGTTTATAATCAGGTCTTAAAATGAGTCAATGGGGGCCGGGCGTGGTGGCTCACGCCTGTAATCCTAGCACTCTGGGAGGCCAAGGCTGGTGTATTGCTCAAGGTCAGGAGTTCGAGACCAGCCTGAGCAAGAGCGAGACCCCATCTCTACTATAAATAGAAAGAAATTAATTGGCCAACTAAAAATATATGTAAAAATTAGCTGGACATGG
>CAUYRT010086098.1:0-97185 GCA_963574885.1 Lepilemur ruficaudatus | reverse complement strand
TATTTTTAGTAGAGATGGGGTCTCGCTCTTGGTCAGGCTGGTTTCGAACTCCTGACCTTGAGCAATCTACCCGTCTCGGCCTCCCAAAGTGCTAGGATTACAGGTATGAGCCACTGCGCCCGGCCTTGTCCTGAATTCTTGGTATATATTACTACACACAACAGTCCTGTTAGTGGGAACTTGGGGTGGTGGTGGAGGAAGAGGAGTGTGTCAGGGTGGAGCCAGGACTGAGGAAGCAGGCAGTGTAGACTGGGGTGAAGAAGGCTCAAAGTAAGCTTCCTGTGTAGCCAGCCTCCAAGGTGGCCCCAGTGACCAGTGCCTCCTCGTGCAGTTCTCTCTAACGCTGAGTCAGAGCTGGCCCTGCATGGCCACTGCAGTCAGATGAAAGTGAGGATGTGAGACCAGCTGCAGTGGCTCACACCGGTAATCCCAGCACTTTGGGAGGCCAAGGCAGGAGGATTGCTTGAGGCCAGGAGTTTGAGACCAGCCTGTGCAACATAGTGAGACTTCTTCTCTACTAAAAATTGAAAAAATTAGCCAGGCACAGTGGTGTGTACCTGTAGTCCTAGCTGCTTGGGAGACTGAGACAGCAGGATCACCTAAGCCCAGGAATTCGAGGTTGCAGTGAGCTATGATCGTGTCTCTGCACTCCAGCCTGGGTGACAGAATGAGACCCTGTCTCTAGGGAAAAAAAGTGAAGATGTGTAACTCTCAAGACTGGATCACAAAAGACATCACAGCTTTTGCTTTGGATTCTTGGCTCTCTTGTTCTGGGAGAAACCCCTTCGCCATGGGGCTGCTATGCTGGGAGAATGCTCGGGCAGCCCCGTGAAGGAGCCCACATGGAGAGGAGCTAAGGCCCTTGGCCAATAGTCAGCACCTGCTTGCCAGCCAGGTTAGTGGGTCTCCTTAGAAGTAAATCCCCGGTCTGGTTAAGCCTTCAGAAATACTGTGTCCTAAGCATCGAGCCTAGCAGAGAAGTGGCATCAAAACTGACTCCCAGAGTGAAGCCGGTGCTGACTGGGAGAGTCCTTGCCTGGGGAGAATGATATTTGTGTCAGTCCCAAGTGCGTGTCTCTCTCTCCTGCTATCAATCCTCTTCCTTATCAGCGTTCAATTTTTCTTCTCATCCCCGTGGAACGAAGCCTGTGAACAGCCCGTTTTCATTCTGGAAGCAGTTCCTCCCCGCCAAATACTACTTTCCCCTAAGCCCACCAAGCGCAAGCAGATGAAAGCCCCTTTCCCTTCCCCTGCCGCCTGCAGCGTGCGGTCATGGAGGCGAGGGATTTAGTCCCGCCTCTGCCACTTACCAGCGTGTGGCCTTGAGCAAATGCCTTAGCTTCTCTGAGCCTCAGTTTCCTCATCTGTAAAGTGAAGATAATTCATTCTTTGTGGGGTTATGTGAAAATTAAATGAAATACTGTATGTGGAAGGGCTGAGCACGGTGCTTGGCACAAAGTTGGTTGCAATAAAAGAGAATTCCCTTCCCCCAGCCTCCACCAAGGGCAGCACTGGATTAAGAACCCTCACGTGACCCCACATGTCCATATACGTGTGTGTCTGCATGTGCATGCACACTGTGTTTCTGGATATGTGCATGCTATGTTTGTGCACCTGAGCATGGATCTGTGTAAACAGGAATTTGTGTATACGTCTGTGTGCATGACGGCGCACGCGCGCGCGTGTGTTTTCCCAGCACTATTAGTGGAAAGCTGTAATTATGTTTTATGGAAGCAGCAGTGGCAGCAGCAGCAGCAGCTCTGTTCCCCCAGCCATTAAGCTGTCTCCCTCCACTCATCCAGGGGTGGGGAGGAGCTGGAGCCACCGCCCGCCCTCCTCATCCCTGCATGCTGCATGAGCACCGGCCACCCCCCCTCTACCATATGCCTGTCTTTTACAGTTCTTTGGTGCGTGGTGCTCATCGAGTGGCTAATTAGCTAAATGAATTAATTGACATCCATACGTGTAATTAGCAAATGGTTATAAACAGCTATTCTCCTTGGGATGTCTAAAATTTCTAAGGGTCAGATGCTGGGGTGGGGGTGCTTGAGGGAGTACATAAGAGAGGCCAGTGTGAGTGCTGGGGACCAGCCTGGGGGGCTTTGTGAGCTTGATGGCCTCTCCGTGGCAGGAAGGGGACCAGGAAGGAGGGAGGAGGTGCCCTGGTAGGGGAAACTGATTCTCTGCCCTGGGAGTCAGGAGCCTCAGGTTCTGGCACCATTCACGTTTCTGTCTCTGTGACCTTGGGTAAGTCCCTTCCCCTCTCTGCGTTACTGTCTGCACTTCTCATAGGAATGGTGGGAACTCAGCTGGTCTTTGAGGACTCACTGCTTACTCTCCCCGCTCTGACATTCTTCCCTGCCTTAAGCCAAACTTTCTAGCAACAACGAAGGCTGTGTAAAGATGGGGTGATGTGCTCCCTTCTTTATTCCAGGGCACACCATCACCATGCTCCCACACTTGTAGATTTTGGTATATGCTGTGCCCTCTGCTCCAAAGGCCCTTGTCCACCTTCTCTGCCTTTAAGGTTGTCTAAAACAGTGCAGTCCAGTAGAACATTCTGATATGATGGAAATGTTCTATATCTCTGCTGTCTCATACAGTAGTCATGAGCCACAGCCACATGTAGCTACTGAGCACTTGAAATGTGACTCGTGCAAATGAGGAGCTGAATTTTAAATTTATTTACTTTTTTTTTTAGAGGTGGGGTCTTGCTATGTTGCCTAGGTTGGCTATTCACAGGCGCGATCATAGCTCACTGCAGCCTCAAACTCCCAGGCTCAAGGGATCCTCCTGCCTCAGCCTCCCGAGTAGCTTGGACTACACGTGCACGCCATTGCACTCAGATCAAATTTGTTCACTTTTAATTCACTTATATTTAAATAGCCACTTGTGTCTAGTGGCTGTTGTATTGGGTAGCTCGAGATCCTTTTAAGATTCAGTTCACTCATTCATTCATTCAAGAATTTTTTTTTTTTTCTTTGAGACAGAGTCTTGCTCTGTTGCCCTAGGGATAGAGTGCAATGGCATGATCATAACTCACAGCAACCTCAAACTCCTGGGCTCAAGCGATCCTCCTGCCTCAGCCTTCCAAAGTGCTAGGATTACAGCCTCCGCACCTGGCCCAACAAATATTTTTTGAGTGTCTGCTGTGGCCAGGCACTGGGGAGGCTGTAGAGAACAAACAAGAATAGCCCTGCCTTCGTAGAGCATTTATAACGGGAGAGGATAGGAGAGAGGAGAGAGAAGAAGAAATAACAAAATGATCAGAAGCTAGAAAAAAAGCCAGGAAAGACATCAACAAGGGGCTAACAGAGACCAGGAAGGCTGGGGAGGCCTTTTTTAGATGGAGTGGTCAGGAAAGGTGTCTCTGAGGAGGTGCCGTCTAAGCTGAGAACCAAGGGAGAGAAGGAGCCCTCTAGGGAGGGCGTGGACCCTCCGAGGGTGCTCTAGGCAGAGGGTCTGCAGGTGCTGGGCGTGGAGGCAGGAAGGAGCTGGGGGAGACTGAAGGAAATCAGTGGGTGGGAGTGTGGTGAGTATGGGGCGAGGCCAGGGCATGAGGGGCAGGGGCTGGACGAGGAGACCCTGGAAGGACTCTGGATTTTGTTGTAAAGCAGCAGAGGTCGCTAAGAGACTCTAGGCTGGGGTGCATTTTCAGAAGCTGACCTGGCTGCTCCATGGAGGTGGGTCGGAGGAGGCCCTAGGGGCAGCTGGAAGGCGGGCCTGGCCAGGGTGTGACAGACGCTCACAAGTCACCTCTGCTGGGAAGCCGACCCTGGCTCCCTTGGCCTGGACCAGGCTCCTCTTTGTGCTTCTGCCACCCGCAAGCCTAACTCTGCCACTGCACTGCCACCCCTTGCTGCTGCCACCTGTGAAGGTCAGACCCACCTGATGTGGGCCTTCCCCCGCGTGGCCATGTCTGAGTCTGTGTCTCCACCTCGCTCAGCACAGAGCCTGGCTGTCCTCCATGTCCTACCCGGGAAGCTGGCAGTGGTGGTGGGAGAGGCGGGGAGACGCCCGGGAGCCTGCCTCCCCTGCTACCCCGTCTGCCTCAGCACTGCGCTTTTGAGTTCACAGAGCCTCTTTCCATCTACGGCCTCGGGGGCTCTCCAGAGAGCTTTGAGAGGGAGGTGGCAGTAATCCTCATTTTCCCATTTTACAGACGAACACACAGGGGCCCAGAGGGGCCAAGTGCCTTGGCCTAGAGCAGGACCGCCCCCCCCCCCAGCCTCTTTGGAGGCTACAGAGTGCAGAGGTTAAGTGTACAGTGCTGTGGTCAGCCTGGTTCGAATGCTAGCTGTTAATTTCTTAGCTGTGTGACTTTAGGCAAAGTACTTAGTCTCTCTGAGCACTACATCCATACATGGGGAGAATAACTGTATTTGTTTCCCAAGGCGGTTGTGGGGCTTGTAAAGCGCTCAGGGGAACACCTGGCATCCGAGAAGCGTTTGGTGCTGCTGGCAGTTGTTATTCGGGACTCTGACAGAAATACAGAACTCCTGTGCCGAAAGGCACAGACGGTTTCAGAAGGTTCACGAACCTCTGGAGCACGGGCAGGATGCTCTGGGCAGCAGGGACCCCAGGTTAAGAAAACGTGATAAGAAAAACCCTATTTATAATAACAGTAAAAGAAATATCTAAGGAATAAAATGTCTAAGGAGTCAAAGATGTGCAAAACCAGCATGGAAAAAAACTTTAATACTTAATTGTGAGACATTAAAAAAGATAAATAAATGGAGAGAAAGACTTAACATTGATAAAGGTATCCATTCTCCCTAAACTAATTTATTAGTCTACAAATATATTTAATGAAACTTCAATCTGATATTCCAACAGAGATTTCTGTGGAACTTGACATACTGATTCTGAAATGTATATTTCAGAACAAAGATCCAAAAATTAGCCAAGACATTTCTGAAGAAGAATAAGGCGGTTAGACTTGCCCACTAGATATCAGGATTTATGATAAGGCCCTAAAAGTTAAAACAGTGTGGAGTCGGTGCACAAGTGGACAGATTGACCAGTGGAATAGAACGGAGAGACAGACACAGATCTCTGCGTTTAATTGAGACGACAGAAGCAAAAGACAGCATTGCAGAGAGGTTAAAACTGTGGCAGCTTTTGGAGCCAGACTGCCTAACTTGGACACTTACTAGCTGTGTGATCTTCAACAATTTGCTGAATTTCTTTGGCCTCAGCCTTCCTGTTGAGGAAAGAGGGACTGTTCAATAAATGGAAGTGGAAAACTGAGATACAAAAAAATGAAATTGGGCCGGGCGTGGTGGCTCACGCCTGTAATCCTAGCACTCTGGGAGAACGAGGAGGACGGATTGTTTGAGCTCAGGAGTTACTAAAAAAATAGAAAGAAATTAGCTGGACAACTAAAAAAAAAAAAAATATATATATATATATATATAATTAACCGGTCATGTGGTGCATGCCTGTAGTCCCAGCTACTCAGGAGGCTGAGGCAGGAGGATTGCTTGAGCCCTAGAGTTTGAGGTTGCTATGAGCTAGGCTGACACCACGGCACTCTAGCCCTGGCAACAGAGTGAGACTCTGTCTCAAAAAAAAAAAAAAAAAATGGGAAAAATATTGACGAAACATTTCTTTTTAAAATTTATTTTTAGTTTTTATATTTTAAATTTCAAAATATTAAGGGGACGAACATTTCTTGGGAGAGGAAACGTGTATGGCCAATAAACTTCTGAAGAGATGCTCAACTTACTAGTAATCAGAAAAACAAAAATCAAGGTGACAATGAAATATCATTTTATAACATTCGATTGACCAAAATTGAGAAATCTGACAACGGGAGAGGCTGTGCATCAATGAGACTGTCCATTGCTGGTGGGAGAATAAATTGGCACAACCGCTTTGAAAACCAATTTATTATTATTTTGGAACATTAGATATTTTCATGCCCTATAACCCCAGGAATTCTAGGTATATGCCCAGGAGGAACGCTTGTGTCACACCAGAAGTCCTGTCTAAGAATATTCCTTACAGAAACTTACAATAGCAAAACAATAGCAACAAAACCTTCAACTCCCTCAAAGCAAGAGAGTAAGAAATACAAAATTCAGGATAGTGGGGAGGAGGATATAGGAAGATCAAAGATTTCGTTGATGCTCTAAAATTTGGGCGGTGGCTTCATAGGCCTTTATTATGTAATTGAAGATAAATGGATTCTTGTCAAAATCCACAGACTGTACAAGAATGAATCCTAATGTAAACTGTGGTCGTTAGTTAATAATAGTGTATCAGTATTAGCTTATCAATTGAGACAAATGCGCCCTTCTAATGCAAGGTGTTAATAACAGGGCAAATTGGGGGGAAGGGAGGGGGGACCATGGGCGCTCTCTGTACTTTTTGCTCAATTTTTCTCTATACTTAAAATTGCTAAAAATAGTCTATTAATTAAAGAAACAAATAAATGAAGAATAAATAAATATAAAAAACAGCCAGAGGTGTCTTGAGCCACGGATTACGATTAATCCAGCTCTGTGCATCTGAGAGTTATTAAAAACAAACAGTGAATCAAAGACACTTAAGATCCTGGGCTAGGACCCAGACAAATCCAACCTTATGAATAAAAAAGTATTTCAACCTTATGAAATAAAAATAAGGACCTATGTTTTGTACCCAGATATCAATTGTGTAAACAGAATGCAGAGATTAATAGGGATTCATATAGGAATAGTCCTAGAAGTTTTTGTTAGCTGCAAGCTCAAAAGGCAACAACAATGCGGTACTCTCTTGTTGTTTTTAAAGACAACAAAAACATAGTCTTAGGCTGTTTTAATAGTACTATTACTAACTGGATTTAAGACGGTGTTCTGACAATATTTATTTATTTTTAAAATTGCTTCTCCTTAACAAGACTGCACTAAAATGACAACAAAGGAAATAAAAAGGTACAAACTCACAATAAAGAAGAGGCTGGAAGGGACATTGCGCAGATAGGAAATTTTGACAAGTTTTAGCAGTGACGAATACAAAAGACATGAAAGAGACGGAGGAAAAAGTGCACCGTGGTGGTGGACGTAGCCACGGAGGAAGCTGGTATGTCTTGCAGACTCCAACAGGGTCACAGGACTCGGGAATGTCAGGCACGACTGAAGGTGGGGTTAAGACTCGGGTAGAAAGTGAGGGAGGGACTGAAAGTCCTGTTGCATCTGAATACGCAGAAGCTAGGTGTCTACCACCCAGGCAGACCATTGGAAGGCTCTTCTGCAAAGAAACTGGACGGCCCCAGAAAACAGACCTTGGCAAATAGGCATCTAGGGTCTCCCAGCATCGTCACCTGTTTCCTACTCCGAACCCTGAAGTCTGCTCACCATTCAGGCTTACCGTGTTCACACAGAGCTCCTGACCTATTTTGTCTCATTCTGAGATGTGAACTGACAGCTCGTCAGCAGACAGGTGAGAAAAGGCTGCAGGTGGCACAGGTCAGCAGCAATCCTAGAGGAAACACAACTCATTCAGGGGACAGAAGAGAATGTAAAAATACTTAGTGTCCTCAGAGAGATCCAAAGCCATCTTAGATTCATAAAACATGAGTAGGATACTTTGGAAAAGGAGCAATTTGATAACAACAGTGACATAAATTGTCCTTGAAAAATAAAAATATGATTGCCAAAATATACAAATAAAATTATTGATTAAATTAAAATGAATCATTCCAGAAATCAAAATGAGGCAAAACAATAGAATTAGCAGTGGAAAGAGAACAGACATAAGATTAACATAAGGGGTTTTGATTTCCAACCAGTAGGTATTTCAGTGATGAACAGCGGAAATTATCAAAGAAATAATATAAAGGAATTTCTTGAGCATAAATCTGTAGATTAAAAGGGCCTGCCAAGTGCCTAGAAAAATGAATAAAATGAGATTCATACCTAGAAACAGCATTGAGATTTCAGAAAACCTAGGATAAAGAGAAAACCCTAAAAGCTTCTAGAGAGAAAAAGTAATACAGATTACTTAGTGTGTTAGGATTAGTTTCACATGCAAGGGACAGACTTCCTCAAACATCAGTGGCTCAAATAAGGTAAATGTATAGGTAATAATAAGGCAGATAAGGTAAAAAAGTGTTAAAGTGTTCTGTCACGTGCAATAAACACAGTCAGTCAGGCTGGCGTGGCATCTCCACGACCACCACGGACCCAGGCTGCTTCTGTCTTGTTCCACCGCCCGCAAAATGCTGCTTTCACCCTATGGCCCAAGATAGCTGCTTGAGCTGCTGCCAACGTGTTGACATTCCAGCAGGCAGGAAGGAGGCAGCAGGAGAGAGGGGCATGCCCTCCCCTGTTTAAGAATGCAACCCAGAAGTTGGAGACACCACTTTCACTTATATCCTGCTGGTCAGATCTTAGTTTATGTGGCTGCAGGGAAGGCAGGGAAGGCGGGCATATGCGGTCTTTATTTTGAGTAGCCATGTGCTCAGTTGAAATTCTGGAGTTCTACTACTGAGGAAGGACAAAAATAGATATTAGGGGATGATCCGAAGTCTCTGTCACATCTGCAAAGGAAAAGCTTCAGAATGTATTTTTTGTTAACGTATTTTTCAACACTCTGAGGGAAAATAAAATGCAATTTATAATTCTATACCTAGCCAATCTACCATCAAGTGTGAGAGTAAAATAGACATTGTCAGATAGGTAAGAACTTAGAGATTTTACCTCCCAAACAGCTTTCTTATTAAGTTATTTAGGATGTGTTCCAGAAAAACAAGGAAGTAAATCAAGAGAGAAATACTGTTAAACTAGGGAACTAGGGTGTCAGTTGAGAAGTGAAGTCCTGGGATAACGGCTGTATCAGTCAGGATGGGTTCAGTTATGCCGCAGTAATGTGCAACCCCCAAATCTTAATGGTTTAAAAGAACAGAGCATGCAGCTTTCTCATTCCACATGTCTGTTTAAAGTCAGCAGAAGTTAGTCAGTGTCTCAGAGACCCAGCTAATGGAAGCACATATCACTTCTACTCACATTTTATTGGTTAAAGTGTTAATAGTTTATTGCAGTCTTGACCTCCTGGGCTCAAGCAATCCTCCCATCTCAGGCTCTTTTTTTTTTTTTTTTTTTTTTTTGAGACAGAGTCTCACTCAGCTGCCTGGGCTAGAGTAGTGCCATGGCGTCAGCCTAGCTCACAGCAACCTCAAACTCCTGGGCTCAAGCAATCCTACTGTCTCAGCCTCCCAAGTAGCTGGGACTACAAGCATGCGCCACCATGCCCAGCTAATTTTTTTCTACATATTTTTTTTTAGTTGGCCAATTAATTTCTTTCTATTTATAGTAGAGACAGGGTCTCGCTCTTGATCAGGCTGGTTTTGAACTCCTGACCTTGAGCGATCCGCCCACCTCGGCCTCCCAGAGTGCTAGGATTACAGGAGTGAGCCACCGCGCCCGGCCCCATCTCAACCTCTTGAGTAGCTGGGACTACAGGTGTGCGCCGCCATGCCTGGCTAATTTTTTAAAAAAAATTTTTTGTAGAGATGGGGTCTTACTATGTTTCCCAGGCTGGCCTCAAACTCCTGGCCTCAAGTAATCTTCCCACCTTGGCCTCCAATAGTGCTAGGATTACAGGCATGAGCCACTGTACCCAGCCCCCACAGTTCTTTTCTAGACATTCTTAGATTTGCTATATTTCTCTGTTTTCTCACCCCCATACTCCCCAGATTTAAATGTGGGTATCTTGGGCCAGCAGGCTTTGTTGGGTGTGCTGGTTGTTTTCCTACATATTTAAAAATTTAAAAAAATGATTCTATTTTAATTTCTAAATTTTTTAAATTCTTATTTTTTATTTTTAGAAATAGGATCTTGCTATGTTGCCCAGGTTAGACTCAAACCCCTGGGCTCAGCCTCCTGAGTAGCTGAGACTACAGGTGTGAGCCACTACTCCCTGCCTGTTTTCCTATGTTCTGTCAACTCCAAGCTCACCTGTGTATATTTTGGTCTGCAAACGGCCATTTCCCAGGTGTCCTTGCCAGTTGGCTTCCTGTTAGGTTTTTCCAGGGAGAAGAATTGACAGATGAGAAGGTGGCAAGAGGGGAAGTGGGACTTCCTTCCAGCAGCAAAGTACAGCTATGGCTTCTTTTGGCATTCTCAGCACCAGTCTCATCAGGGCCCCTCGGACGGTTCAGTACCATCTGACCAGGCCTCTTAGTGGTGTGAAGACCAGTCCCCCAGAGGTGCACACACCAGCCACGTGGTACCCCCTTGGGGGTCTGCGCGGTAGCCATGGGGAGCCTCCTCTCCAAGCACGTGGGTTCTGGTAGCCACACCTCTTCCCTGTTGTTCTCCTGCTTTGGGCAGTACTAGTATCTGATTACTTCCGCTCCAGGAGGGGTAGCTGCTTCTTGCAGTTACTAATATCTGGCTCATTTTATCATCCCCATGTGTTCTTACAGACTTCCAAAATCTGCATAATATCAGTTCCCTGAACTAAATCCCCTCTGTCTGAGATTCCTAGCTTGGTTTCTGTTTCCTGACTGGACCTCACACAGGGGAAGAGCCACATCTTTAGCTCCCTTTTCCTGAATTATTTTGTCCAACTGAAAGATTTACAGGGTACCACACCCTTAACTGGACCTTTACTGTGAGACACTATAGTGCATTTAGAAGTTTTGTTTTTGCTTTTAGAAACAGAGTCTCACTCTGTTGCCCAGGCTGGAGTGCAGTGGTGCCATTATAGTTCATTGCAGCCTTGCACTCCTGGGCTTGAGCGATCCTCCTGCCTCAGCCTCCTGAGTAGCTGAGAATACAAGAGGGTTCCACCACATCTGGCTTAGAGGGTTTTTTTTTTTTTTTTTTTTAGACAGAGTCTTGCTTTGTTGCCCAGGCTAGAGTGAGTGCCGTGGCATCAGCCTAGCTCACAGCAACCTCAAACTCCTGGGCTCAGGCAATCCTCCTGCCTCAGCTTCCCAAGTAGCTGGGACTACAGGCATGTGCCACCATGCCTGGCTAATTTTTTCTATATATTTTTTAGTTGGCCAATTAATTTCTTTCTATTTTTAGTAGAGATGGGGTCTCACTATTGCTCAGGCTGGTTTTGAACTCCTGACCTTGAGTGATCCATCCGCCTCGGCCTGCTTAGAGGTTTTAACAAAGGAATAATAGCAAGACTTTTGCTTTCACTTAGGATTTTTTACTCAAAGATCTTCTTAGATTCATCTTTTATAGATTGGGATTGAGAAGCAATCAGGTAAGTCCCGAATGTCTGGATTCTTTCTATCTCATTCCATTTTTGCTGGTAAACTGGCCAATTCTTTTCTGAGATCATATCTTTTTTTAAAATATATTTATTTATTTCAGAAGCAATTTATGGTTACATCCCCCAGATAGTATGCATTACACTGGTTGCATCCGCCAGATAGTGCCCATCCCCCAGATAGTGTGCATTACATCAAACAGGCATGATTTTACCCATTGCCTCTTCCCCCCTTCCACCTGCTCGATTTCTTTTTTTTATTAGTTTTTTTTTTTTTTTAGACAGAGTCTCACTCTGTTGCCTGGGCTAGAGTGCTGTGGCATCAGCCTAGCTCGCAGCAGCCTCAAACACCTGGGCTCAAGCAATCCTTCTGCCTCAACCTCCCGAGTAGCTGGGACTATAGGCATGCGCCACCATGCCCACCTAATTTTTTCTGTATATTTTTAATTTGCCAATTAATTTCTTTCTATTTTTAGTAGAGATGGGATCTTGCTCTTGCTCAGGCTGATTTCCAACTCCTGACCTTGAACGATCCACCCGCCTCAGCCTCCCAGAGTGCTAGGATTACAGGCGTGGGCCACCGCGCCCCGCCCCACCTGCTTGATTTCTGATGAATATTACTTCCATATGTGCCCATAGGTGTTGGTTGATTAGTTCCAATTTAATGGTGAGTACTTCTGGTGTTTGTTTTTCTATTCTTGTAATACTTCACTTAGAAGAGTGGTCTCCAACTCCATCCAGGTAAATACAAGAGGTATTAGTTCACCATTTTCTTTTTTATGGCTGAGTAGTACTTCATGGTATACATATACCACATTTTATTAATCCACTCATGTGTTGATGGGCACTTGGGTTGTTTCCACATCTTTGTAATTGTGAATTGTGCTGCTATAAACATTTGAGTGCAGATGTCTTTTTTATAGAATGTCTTTTTTTCCTTTGGATAAATACCCAGTAGTGGGATTGTTGGATCAAATGGTAGTTCTACTTTTAGTTTTTTGAGGTATCTCCATACTACTTTCCATAGAGGTGGTACTAGTATGCAGTCCCACCAGCGGCGTATGAGTGAGTGTTCCTCTCTCTGCATCCACGCCAACATTTATTGTTTTGGAAGTTTTTGATATAAGCCATTCTCACTGGAGTTAAGTGATATCTCATTGTGGTTTTGATTTGCATTTCTCATAGAGGGTGTGGTTGATTCTCACCCACAAGCACGACCTGAGATCATATCTTTTTTTTGGTACCTTGTCAAATACAGCCAACAGCAACCAGTACACACTACTAATGTTCTATTTCTAGCTCTTTCATTGAGCTAAGTCCAATCTGCCTTCCCACTTACTGCAGAACGTAGTTTTACCAAATGTTTCACCACTGCTCCCAGTAACAATTTCTTTGCTCCTCCCTGCTTGACCACCAAGCCAATACCACATATTTTTGGTTTTGTAATAGCAGCACTCCACTTCTAGTACCAATTTCATGTCAGTTGGGACAGGCTAGGTTATGAAGAGGTAACAAACACCCCCATAATCTCAGTGGTTTACCACAAGAAAAGTTTATTTCTCACTCCATCACGGGCCAGCCAGTGGCCATATTCTACATCCAGGATCAAGGCTGTCGGCACAGCTACCTTAGTGAATGTGGACCATCACCACGATGGAGAGAAACAGAAGATGTTGGCCATGTGTGGTGGCTGATGCCTGTAATCCTAGCACTTTGGGAGGCCGAGGTGGGAGGATTGCTTGAGGCCAGGTGTTCAAGACCAGCCTGAACAAGAGCAAGACCACATCTCTACACAACATAGAAAAATTACCCAGGCGTGGTGGTGCACCTGTCATCCCAGCTACTTGGGAGGCTGAGGTGGGAGGATTGCTTGAGCCCAGGAGTTTGAGTTTGCAGTCAGCTGTGATGATGCCACTGCACTCTAGCCTGGGTGACAGAGCAAGACCCTGTCTTAAAAAAAAAAAAAAAAAGAGGGAGAGAGCGAGAGAAGAGGTAAATCATGTACTGACTCTTGAAGCTTAACTAGAAGCGAAACATGTCACTTGATCAAAGCAAGTCACATGAAGTCTAACTTCAAAGGCGGCAGGAAAGTGCAATTCTACCCCATGTCTCGGTGGGAGATCTGCTAGAGCATCTGCTATGACAGAGCAGTGACAGAGAAAACCACCAACTGTGTTAAGAGCACAGGGAGGTGCACCTGTCCAGATCAAATGAGTGAGAATAAATTAAGGAAAGAAAAAAGAAGAGGAATTGGAAACTCCAGGAAAAACAAACAGCTCTGTAAGAAAGGAAATGAAATGATAGTACACAACTTGGCTCTGAAATAGCTAATATTCTCATAGCCGATAATACTGCAAACAAAAGCTTTGAGGATTTAATTACAAAGATTATGGTTACAGATAGAATTTAATGTTAATCTCGAAAATGTGAAAGTTCAAACAAAGTAAGAGAGGTAGAAAGGGGAGAGGAGAGCTAAAGGGGAAAGAAAGGGCCCCAACATCTTCATTTTGCAAAATAGGAAGCCAAGCGCTACTGTCTATGGGCTATGGAACAATGGGGAAAAGTGCATTACTTAGCTGTGCAAAGGTACCCGTAGAGGAGTTAAAAACATTGCTGGAATGCTGTCGCGGTGGAGGGAGAGAAGAGTTACGGTGGTAGTATGTGCTAATTTATCATCCATCATGGAAGAACATCTATAGATAAGGTTTAAAATTGATAAAGCAAAGAATTGCCGCATAAGCACATTATTTTGAAAAATGGAGATAGCGACTAGAAGAAAGAGCTAAAGCGGTTGCCTCTTGGGAGCAGGACTTGTGTTCCAGAGGAGAGAGGTAGAGTATGATTGCTTTTCATTGTGAATCTTTCAGTACTATCCAATTTTCTAACCATGTGCATATATTTCTTAGATAAAAATCATTTAAAATAGAATTATGTTTTAGAAAGGGCTTGTACAAACACATGAAGAAACTGAAGCTTCAGGAAATTCAGTGATATGCTCAAGGCCATGGAGCTAGTTGGTGGCAGAGCTGGATTTAAACACAGTTCCTTTGACTTTCCGTTCGGGGCTTGTCTCACTTGCTCATACAAGCCGTTCCGTAAACAATTGTTGAGCACATACTTTGAGCTGGATGCGAGGCCAGGTGCTAGGGCCAGGATGAGTAAGTTCTTACGTTGTTCATAGGTTGCACACAGTCTAGAGCAGAAGGGCGGACACTTCAATAAATCCTTATAATGCAGGGTGGTGTATGATGTCTTTATTTACAAAGATTAAAAAAATTAAGCTCTTTTAACCGCAATCAGTTGAGACTACTGTCTCTTTCCACTTTCATTTCCCCTTCATAACACTTCCACTTGTGTTGGATAGTGTTGGAATGGCTGCGGGCTTTTGTGATGTGGCTAAAGGAAAGTTGTTCTGAGAATGCATGTCTGTGGGTTTAGTGGGACATATTTATGTGGTTCTCAGTCTATACTTAGGTTATTGCTAGCTGTCCTAGTATAGGAATGGAATAATAATAAATGCTCAATTAATTCAAAAGAAGGCAGAAAAAGAGGAAAAAGAGAGCAAAAAGCTGATGAGACAAATTTAAAAAACTCCAGCAAGATGATAGATTTAACCTAACCATACCAAGGGTAGAGATTGGACAGAAAAGCAAGACCTAGATATATATTGTTTATAAGAAATATACTTTAAATATAAAAACACAAATATGTTAAAAATAAAAAGATAGAAAAAGATATACTATGCTAACAATAATAAAAAGAAAGTAGATTTAGGAACAAAGAATACTGTCATGGATAAGGAAGGTCATTATATAATGACAAAGGGGTCAGTTCACCAATCAACCATAACAATTCTAAACAGTTATTCACTTAATGATAAAGCATCAAAATACATGAAGCAAAACCTAATGGAACTGCAAAGAGAAACTGAAAAATACACAATTATAGTCAAAGATTTCAACACCTTTCTCTCAACATTTGGCAGAACACCTAGACAAAAAAACAGAAGATTTGAACTACACTGTTAACCAAGTTGACCTGATATTTATAGAATACTCCACTTAATAACAGCAGAATATGTATTCCTTCCAACTATCCATGAAACATTACCAAAACAGACCATGTTCAGTGCAACAAAATAAATATCACATTTTAAAGGATTCTAATCACATGGAATTAAATTAGAAATCAATAACAAAGATATCCGGAAAATTCCCACACATTTGAGATAAAACAATGCACTTCTTTATTTTTTTAAATGGACAAATAAAAACTGTCAGTTTAAAAAATGTATATATAAATTGTGGAATGGCTCACATATGTATTTGTGGTGACAAAATCTATCCTCATAGCAATTTTCAAGTATCTGATACATTGTTATTTACTATACTCACCATGTTGTACACTAGATTTCTTGATCTAATTGAAACTTTGGTTTTTTTTTTTTAGTTAACTTATTTTTTTAAACTTTTTTTTGGAGACAGAGTCTTGCTCTGTTGTCCTGTGTAGAGTGCAGTGGCATCATCATAGCTCACAGCAGCCTCAAACTCCTGGGCTCAAGCAATCCTCCTGCCTCAGCCTCTCAAGTAGCTGGGACTACAGGCATCACCACCATGCCCGGCTAATTTTTTTCTCTTTTTAGTAGAGACGGTGTCTCGATCTTGCTCAGGCTGGTCTCGAACTCCTGAGCTCAGTCCTCCCGCCTCGGTCTCCCAGAGTGCTAGGAATACAGGCTGAGCCACTGCACCCCACCCCTAATTGATACTTTGTACCCTTTGACCAACATCTCCCCAATCTCCTCCCACTCCCAGCCCCTGGTGACCACCATTCCACTTGGTGCCTCTGTGAGTTTGACTGGTTTACATTCCACATGTAAGTGAGCTCAGGCAGTATTTGTCTTTCTCTGTTCAGCTTCTTTCATTTAACAAAATGTCCTTCGGGTTTATTCATGCTGTCACAAATGACAGGATTTCCTTCTTTTTAAAAGGCTGAATACTATTTCATTGTGTCTATGCACTACATTTTCTTCCTCCGTTCATCCACTGACGGCCACTTAGGCTGGTTCCATATCTTGGCTATTGTGACTAATACTACAGTAAACATGGGAGTGCAGATTATCTCTTCGATATACTGATTTCATTTCCTTTGGCTATATACCCAGGGGTGTGATTGCTGGATCATATGGTAGTTCTATTTTTAATATTTTGAGGAACCTCCATAATGGTCCCCATAGTGGCTGTACTAATTTACATTCCCACTGTCAATGTACAATGGTCTCTTTTCTCCACATCCTTACCAACACTTACCTTTCATGTTTTGGGTAACGGCCATTCTAAAAGGTGGGAGGTGATACCTTGTTGTGGTTTCATTTGCATTTCCCTGATGATTCGTGATGTTGAGCATTTTTTTCATATACCTCTTGGCCATTTGTATGTCTTCTTTTGAGAAATGTCTATTCAGGTCCTTTGCCTTTAGAATAGGATTGTTTTCTTCCTATTGAGCTGTTTGAGTGCCTTATATATCTTGCATATTAACCCATTATCAGATGGGTTTGCTCGGCAGAAGCTTTTTAGTTTGATATAATCCCATTTGTCTAGTTTTGCCTTTGTGGCCTGTGCTTTTGGGGTCATACCCCAAAATTTGGTCATTGTCCAAATCAGTGTCATGGAGTGCTTCTCCTATGTTTTCTGCTAGTAGTCTTACAGTATCAGGTCTTACCTTTAAATCTTTAATCCATTTTGAGTTGATTTTTGAGCTGATGCTGTGAAATAAGGGCCTAATTTCATTCTTCTGCATGTGGCTATTCAGTTTTTCCAACACCATTTATCGAAGAGACTGTCCGTTCCCCAGTGTATGTTCTTGGTACCTTCACTGAAAATCAGTTGTCTGTATATGTGTGGGTTTATTTCTGGGCTCTCCATTCTGTTCCATTGGTCTGTGTGTTTATTTTTATGCTACTACCACGCTGTTTTTACTATATCTTTGTAGAATATTTTGAAATCAAGTAGTATGATGCTTCCAGCTTTGTTCTTTTTGCTCAAGATTGCTTTGGTTATTTGGAGTTTTTTGGTTCCATACAATTTTTAGGATTGTTTTTTTAATTCTTGTGAAATAACAGGAAGCATTGGAATTTTGGTAGGGACTGCGTTGAATCTGTAGATTGCTTTGGGTAGTACAGACAGTTTAATAATATTAATTTTTCCAGTTCATAAACACATGATATCTTTCCATTGTGTCTTCTCCAATTTCTTTCATCAATGTTTTATAGTTTTCAGTGTACAGATATTTTACCTCATTAGTTAAATTTATTCCTAAAATGCAATAATACACTTCTTGTTTTTTTTTTTGTTTTTTTTTTAAACAGGGTCTTGCTCAGTTGTCTGCCCAGGCCAGGTGCAGTGGTATCATCACAGCTTAGCTCCTGGGCTCAGGGGATCCTCCTGCCTCAGCCTTCCAAGTAGCTGGGACTACAGGCGTGCACCACCACCCCTGGCTAATTTTTTCTATTTTTAGTAGAGACAGATAGCATTTGGCAATATCCAATATCCATTCATGATAAAAACTTGCAAGCAGGCTGGGTCCATGGTTCATTCATGTAATTCCCCTATGGCTCATTCCTGTAATCTCCCACTGAGGTGGGAGAATCACTTGAGGCCAGGAGTTTAAGACCAGCCTGGGCAACAAAGCGAAACCCTCCCATCTCTACCAAAAATAGAAAAAATTAGCTGGCAAAGTGGCGTGTGTCCATAGTCCCATCTACTTGGGAGGCTGAGGCAGGAAGATCGCTTGAGCCCAGGAGTTTGAGGTTGCTGTGAGCTATGATGATGCCACTGCACTCTAGCCTGAGCGACAGAGCAAGACTTTGTCTCAAAAAGATAAAATAAAATAAAAAGAAGACAAACAGCCCAAGAAAGAAATTGGGAAAAATTTGAATAGACCTTTTGCCAAGGAAGAAATACAGATCCTAGCAAGTAAGTACATGAAAAGATGCTTAATATCATTTGTGAATAGTGGGTTGAAATCAAATCCACAATGATATACCACTGTGAATCCACTAATATGGCTAAGATTAAGCTGACTGACCAAGACTAGTATTGGCATGGATGTGAAGAAACTGGAGTTCTCTTACACTGTTGGTGGGGATGTAAAAGGAGGACCACCTTTTGGAAAAATGTTGGCAGTTTAAAAAAAGCTAAACATACACTGACCATATGACATGGCCATTCCATTGCTAGGTATTTACCTAAGAGAAATGAAAGTATGTGTCCACACAGAGGTTTGAACTCGAATGTTCATACCAGCTTTATTTGTATAAGAGCTAGTAACTAGAAGCAACCTCAAACTCATCAAGAGGTGAATGGATAACCGAATTGTGGTATATGCGTACAGTGGTCTTCTACTGATATATGCAACATACATTATTGATATATGCAACAATACATATAAATTGCAAAATTATGCTGAGTGAATGAAGCCAGACAAAAAAAGAATACATATTGTATGATTTCAATTATGTAGAATTCTAGAAAATGCAAACTTATCTAGAGTGATAGAAGGCAGATTATTCTTTGCCTGGGGGTGGGGGAGGGTCAGTGTAGTATAGACACACACATACATACATATATCCATGTATGAATATATTATACGTGTGTACATATTATATGTACATATTAAGTATGTATATATAAATACTTTAAATTATACACTTTAAATATTATATGTAAATTATATCTCAATAAAGCTATAAAACAAAACAAAAAAGGAAGAGATTGGCTAAATAAACTTGGGTAGATCCATAAGGAGAAATACTATGTAGCAATGAAAATCATGGAAAGATATTTATGATAATTGTTGAGAGAAAAAGCAGATTACGAAAGAAGTATATCCAATATAGTCACTTTTGAAAAAGATAATCTGAATATCTTCAGGGTTCACCATTTGATTATAGTGTCCTATTAAAATGAAGCCATGATTTATGCCAGCCCAGAGCCATCCTGCCAGCGTGGGAATCCCCTTCCCTGCAAAGTCCACCTGTCCCATATGTTTCTGGGTGTCCCCAAATGTGCGTCACCTGCACTTGGAAAGTGATCTTGGATGTCATTTCTGTTGCTGACACCTGGGGCCTCTGCTGAGCTGAGGCTCCAGCACACATGCTGCCTGCTGAGCCAGGCATGGCCTGTGCCACCATCCGGCTGCTGCCAAAGCCCCATGCATGGGGTGCTCCTCATGTCTGGTGCTCTCATGTTTATAGTGCTCTGAGAACACAGCCAGTGATAAGGGGCAGGGCCCCATCTTTGTTATGCCATCAGTGGTCCCAACAGGAGGACTGCTTGGGCTCCAGGTGTGGCCAAGCTCAGCACAGAGGCTGGCTTTGTTTACAAACTGCCCTTTTCTCTCCAGAGTGGCTGGGGCAGGATGAGTTCATCTACCAGACTTGATGAGTGCCTGGAATGCCTGCCCCTCAGCTCCCTGATCCTGGGGTGGAATGCACTCTTCCTGTCAGGCTCCTCCTCCGGGGATTCATTTTTTTCCAGGGACCACCATTGTGTTTTGTCTGGTCCCTTCTAAGTTTGCCAGCTCAGCCTGTAACCCAAACATGAACACCGATGCCCTTTTCCTAGGTGGCTTCTCTAATCCTGTGATCATTTCGTATCTTTCATATCATATATATATAACATACTTACTTACACAGGGTGGAGGAAAGTGTGCCTCCAGCTCCTGCCAACCACATCTATATCTTTCAGTTCTACTCTAGCTTCTCTCAGTGAAGGGATCATGGTGGTGTTCATTTTCTTTGTGCTGTTGTGAACCAACTGTAAAAAAATATTAATAGTAGAGATGGGTTTCACTAAGTTGCCCAGGCCGGACTGGAACTCTTGAGCTCAAGGGACCTCCTGCTTCAGCCTCCGGAGTAGCTGGGACTATAGGTATGCGCCACTACGTCTGACTAAAAAAAAAAAAATTTTTTTTTTAGAGACGGGATCTTGCGATATTGCCCAGGCTAGCCTCAAACTCCTGGGCTCAAGGGATCCTGCCGCCTCCGCCTTGCAAAGTGCTGGGATTACAGGCATTAGCCATCGTGCTCAGCCTCAACTATCCATTTTTATCTTTTAAAAAATCAGTACCCGTAAGGGCAAGGCCCTGCTCAGAGCCTCATCCCAGCACTCAGCGCAGGGGTTGGTCCATAGCAGGTGCTCAGGAAGTTGTGAACAGATAGCTCTGAGAGGCCGGCTCAGGGCTCAGCGGCACTGGCAGCGCTCCGCGCGGACCGCCCTGCTGCCCGGACCTCCCGGGTGCGGCCGCCCGCCTTTCCGCCTCTGCCCAGCTACGGGATCGACCGCGTGGGCAGAGCCTGGCGCCGCGGGGCCCCCTGAGTTCGGCGGGCTCCGCAGGCTGGCGGCGCCGAGCGGGGAGGGGAGGGGAGGGGAGGGGAGGGGAGGACAAGGGGCCGACCCCGCCGGGAACTCGCGCCTCCCTGCAGCCTGCCCCTTCTGGCGCGGCTCTGGGACTCCGAGGCCTGATTCTGAGCCCCTCCCCTGCAGACTTGCTCCTCCGACTCCCCAGCAAGCTCCCCGGGCGTCGGCCCTGGGGCTGGGGTCTCCCGTCCTTTGGGTAAGACCCCCGCCGCCCGCCAGCACCTCACCCCCACCCCCCGACTTGGGAAGGGCCGCGATTCCTGGGATCCTCTCTGCTGGCTCCTCCTCCACTCGGGGACTGTCCCCAGGCAGGGCAGCCCCTAGCTGGGCCTGGCCTCCAGGCAGCCAGGTGGTGCCTGGCACTCTTGCTTGCGGGCTGGGGCACGAATCCTGGGATTTAAGCCGGGATGGGCCGTTTCTCGCTAGGATGGGGGTGGGCTGGGGTCACGGTGCAAGCTGCAGAGGCTGGCCCTGGGGAGGACCTGGAGGTGCAAGACTCAGAGTCCTGAAATGCAGCTGGTGCTGACTCTCTTGGGCTGCGGTGGGGTGGGAGGAGCGCTAGTCCGCTTATGAGCAGTCCCTGGGCAAGGGCCGAGTTTAGGAAGTCAGGCTGGGTGCAGACCCCCTGCTGGGCCAAGGAGGGGAGCACTGAGTACTGAGAGGGGGAGGAAGGCCGTGTTTGAGCTCCCTGGGCAGGATGGGGTCAGGGCGGAGCTGCACAGGTGTGGGACTCTGCTCAGGCATCCTGAATCTGGCCTCGGGGACTTGTTGGCATTCCCTCTCTCCATCCCCACCACACTGTGTCACCTTTTCTCTGCCGCTTTCCTTCTTTTCCCTGTGTCGTGACTGCTCTCATCGGCCTAGCCTCTCTCCGTAAAGGGCTGTGGTTGTGAGGGGGGCCTGGCTTTGAAGCCGGGTCACCTCCATTTCCTCTAGTGCTGGTATCACTACTTCCTTCCTTTTGTCCCTCCCTCTGCTGCCCCTCCCCCCATTTACTCCACAGCTTCCTTTATTCTGCCATGCCATGCCCAGCGGGCCCCCAGAAGGAACTGGGGAGTCTTTAGCTTGGAGAACAGGAAGGGATGAGAACATGCTTGCATGCGTCCATTCATTTGATCATGCGTTTGTTTCCCTTCACTAACTCAGCATTCCCTCATTTGTTTGCATTTGATCACTCATTCTGTGGACACTTACTGAGCATCTGCCATGTTGAAGGCTCTGAGTGTTCAATGGGAGGGGGGCAGGATACTCTGATGAATCAGTCCCATCCCTGCTGCCAGCTAGCTCAAGACCAAAAAGGGGAAATTAGCACAAACCAGCCCGATTTCAGAGAAAAAGCCCTGAGAGAGATAAAGGCCTGTGAAGTGTGTGTGTGTGTGTGTGTTTGTGTGTTGGGGGTACCTAGGAGGAGAATGTAGTTTCCACTTAGGGGGGACCAAGAAGTCTTCCTGGAGGTGGTGGCATTTGCCCTGGGCCTTGATGGCAGGCAGGGTTTGAATGGAGAGTTATTAGAAGGGAATCAGGGTGGAGGGAACAGCAGGAAAAAAGGACACCCCCGTGCGTGAGGGAGCAGTGTGCAGTTCCGTTCGTGGCACGGGGGGTTAGAGGAAAGAAGTTGGGACAGGGAGGCCAGGACGTGTGTTCCCACATCTCTGCCAGCTGTCATGGGCCAGGGGAGCAGCCGTGTTCTGGGTAACCCAGTGCCACGGTCACGGGCTGGCATCAAGACCCTTCTGGTCATTAGGTGTTTGTGTGTGTGGAGCTGTAGGTTCTGTGTCCCTGCCACCCCCCCATTGTGGGGTTTCAGCTGAAAGTGGAAGTTGGGTTGAGTGATGTCAGAGGTCCCTTCTACCCAGAGAGTCTGTGGTCCTTTCTGGGAAGGCTGACGGCCAAGCAGAGGGAATTCCTGGGGGTTTGGTTATTCATTCACTCATTCATTTTCTCATTTGCTTTTATACCCACGCAATCATTCATTCACTCTTCACTTAGTCCCTAAAACCTTACTCTGGGCAGGTCCTGTGCTGGGGACCCAGAGGACTCAGATGAGGTTCCTGCTCTTGTGAACTCCCAGTCTGATGGGGGGGGACAGACCCATGCCTGGCAGTGACAGCCCCGTATTACTGTGGAATATAAATGGAAATTATTTAATTGTGTTTTTTCACTGAGTGGCGAGGTAGAGCTGGAACATGGACCTGAAGAATTAATGCAGATAGCCAGGCGTGGTGGTGCATGCCTGTAGTCCCAGCTACTTGGGAGGCTGAGGCAGGAGGATCGCTTGAGCCCAGGAGTTTGAGGCTGCTGTGAGCCAGGCTGATGCCATGGCACTCTAGCCCAGGTGACAGAGCAAGACTGTCTCAAAAAAAAAAAAAAAAAGAAGAATTACTGCAGATGTTTGGCCTCCAGGCTGGAAGGCCTGGTCAGTGGGGCCGCATGAAGGCTGTAGTGTGAGGAAAGGAGTGTTTGCAGGAGAAAATTCTCTGGGTTCACAGGGCTTAAGAGGCAGGCTTTCTCCAGATGCGGAATTCCCAGGGGCCCACTCAGGGGCTGGGCCTTTGCGCTGAGGGCACCTCACTCTATTGTGAGGGCTCTCACGTGAGAAATGAGCCTGCTGGATTTGGGAGCCTCAAGAAAATTTTTTGGCCAGTAAATGTAAGCTGTAAGCAAGTCGTGGAGAGCTGGGGTTAAACTTGTGGCTTTGCACTTAGATCACGGTTCAAATCCTGATGCTAACCCTTCCCTTCTGAGTCACTTTGGACAAATCACTTAATACTCTTTGCCTCCAGTTTTTCCTCTGCAAGAGAATAATAATCATAGTATCTTCCTTTTAGGGCGAGGCCCAAAGGCTGTAATGTACATGAAGTGCTTGCACAGTGTTAAACATGTGAAGAGGGCTATAATGACAGGGTTATATGACAGTGACAGTGATCATGATGCTGACAGCGATATACTGTCAAGTGCTGCCTTTAAAATCTCTGGGTCTCATTTTCTCAGCTGTAAACTGGAAGGGCTGACCTACCGCACTAGTTCTCGAAGTGTGGTCCTTGGACCAGCAGCATCAGCATCACTTGGGATCTCGTTAGAAATACAAATTCTTGGCTCTGCTTCAGCTGTACTGAATCAAAAACTCTGGGGCCGAGCGCAGTAGCTCATGCCTGTAATCCCAGTACTGAGAGACTGAGGAGGGAGGATTGCTTGAGCCAGGAGTTTGAGGCTGCAGTGAGCTGTGATCGCACCACTGAACTCCAGCCTGGGAGACAGAGCGAGACCCCATCTCTAAAAAAAATATAGGCTCATGCCTGTAATCCCAGCACTTTGGGAGGCTAAGGCAGGAGGATCTTTTGAGGCCAGGAGTTCAAGACCAGCCTGGGTAATATCGAAACCCTGTCTCTACCAAAAATGCAAAAATTAGCCAGCTGTGGCAGTGCATTGTCTATAGTCCCAGCTACTCAGGAGGCTGGGACAGGAGGATTGCTTGAGCCCAGGAGTTCGAGGTTACAGTGAGCTGTGATCGCACCACTGTACTCCAGGCTGCACGACAGAGATAGATAGATAGATAATAGATCGATAGATAGAGAGAGAGAGACCGTGTCTCTAAAAATAAACAAATAAATAAATAAATCAAAAAAATCAAAACAGAACAACAAAAAAAATCTCTGAAGATCGGGCCCACAGCTCAGCAATCGGTGTTTTATGAGCCTTCTAGGTAATTCTGATGCAGGCTGAAGTTTGAGTACCACAGACTTGGCTTTCACTTAGCAGCTCAATCTGCTGTTCCAGGACTATTCTTGTGTGTTTCATGCCTTCTGAATTTAGCTGGTCTGGGGCTGGTGGGGAGTGATGTCATCCTAGCCCTCCGGGGCCTCCCAGGGGAGTTGGAAAGGGGAGGCAGACACCCATGGGGACATTCACTGGAGTAACAGACTGTACAGAGAGGCTGAGGTGACACAGGAGTCAGTTCTGCAATAGCACAGAGGGGGAAACCTCTCTGGGCTGGAGGGGCCTCTGCAGAAAGATCTCGTACTCCGTTGCTTGTTCCTGACAGTAAGATTGATTCAGTGTGGCTGGAAGTCCTCTCCTAAGTCTAGCTGACGCATCTCTCGCTTTCTGCCTTGTTGTGGGGTGGGTGGACAGGGTTTGAGACTTGAAGTCAGGAGTGGTAATTCCGGATGGCTTCCTCACTGTGTGCCTTTGAGTGGCTCGCTTTCCTTCTAGGGCCTCAGTTTAGCCATCTGTAAGCTGGGGGGCTGCACTGAATTCAGTGAGTCTGAGCCATTACGGTCTGCTGGAGGGAAGGGAGGACCAGGGGCCAGAAGCTCTCTGGGTTTTCACCCCTTTGTCTGCAGAGAGGAGCCTGAGGTTGCCTGGCTGCCGAGCAGGGTATCCTGGGGATCGAGTAAGGTGAGCTGTCTGTTTTTGGTCTGGTCTCCTTACCAGTCCAGGGGCATGTCATTACACCTGTTCACCTCGCGTGGCTTTTGTCATGTCGAGGGTGTTCATCATTCTCAGAGGCTCCTTGATGCCTGAACTCTGTTGCCTGGCACTCAAGGCCCCCTGTGGCAGGTTCCCAGCTTTCCTGCAAAGTGAGGTTCTTCATGGCCTGTGACTGCATCCTCTTCTGTTCCTGTTAGGCCTTCCACCTTACCCCTCTTCTTAGCCTACCCAAGCTCATTCAGTCTTCAGGCTAGTTCTAGCAATCCCTCCTCCAGGAAGCCTCCTGGATTGCCCCAACCCTCAGTGCCATCTTTGCAGTCTTTAAGGTTTGACTTTAATTTCTCATTTTTAGACATAGAACTGTTGACATATGACAGGCTCTTTGAAGGCAAGACCTGAGCTCACAGGGATGGACATTAGAGTCCTTCACTCCTAGAGCAGAGAGGTCCAGAGAGAGGAGAGAACTTGCCCAGAGTCACACAGCACATTAGTGAAAGAACCATGCCCAGAACCTGGGCCTTGCAGGCAAGACATGCCCGGAGGAGACATTATTAGAGTTGTGGTGAGTGAACTAGAGGCAGTGGGGAAAGGGCAGAGGATCAGAATCGGCTGACGTGTTCCGGCACGGCTCTGCACTCACTAGCTGTGCCACCTGGGCACATCACCTACCCTCCCCAAGCACCTTCCCAGTGGGGCTGGGATGAGGACCAGCATGGGGCCTGGCACACAGCCGGTGCTTGGTTATCATGGGGTGATGCTATTACTCCCACCCACGGTCCGTCCCAGCTCCCCTGCCTGCATCCCTCCCCCACTCTTCTTCCCTTGACCACCAGGCACTTCACTGTCCTGAGTCCAACATGAGTGTCAAGACCTCCTTGTCAAGCCTCTTTAGGAAACGTGTGGGAGAAGGGAAAATCCTGGTGGTCTCTCAATCAGTGAGAGTACAGAGGGGCTGGGGTGGGTGCCCCAAGGGGCTGAAGCCTGCATGGCCATCAGGGTGGAATTTAGAAAAGTCACCCTGCCTATTAAAAGGAAGTGAGGGGTGTGCCCTGTCCACAGCCAGCAACTGCTAGATGCTGGCAGCCTGGAGCGGTAGAGCAGGCAGGCTGCATTCCCAGGGGTGAAGAGTCCCAGCAGGTGGGTCTGGTGTCGTTCTGGGTAGTACTGGCAGTTCCCTGGCCTCCTGCCACCTTCCAGTCTGACCCCTTGTGGACGAATGGCAGCCTGTGCCCGGTTAGCCAGTCTGCTGGCTGGGGCTGGGGAGCTGGACCCGCCCCCCGCCCGGCGCCTGGAAGCAATCCTAGAGCTGAGACCCTGTGTGGGGGATGACGGAGACCGGGAGGAGGTGGCTGGAGTTTGGCTGGGGCTGGGTGCCCAGTGGGCGGGCACAGGGCCCCCTGATGTGGCTGTGGCCCAGCTGGCAGCCTCTGTCCTTCCTCTCCACTGGGCAGGCACAGGAGTCTTTGGTGTGGGGCTCCTAGGAGAAGAGGGGCAGAAGGCAGTGTGAGGACAGGTGGACACGGGGTGCAAACAGCTGGCCCAGGAGGGCGGGAGCTCAGGGAGGAGGAGGAGCAGGAGGAGAGGCCGACAGTTCATCTGGAGCCAGGCCTGGCTGTTGCTCAGGTGACCACCGTCGTCTCTGGGAGGGCGCTGCTTCCCACAGCCGTCCTGACACAGCTAGTCGACCCACCGCCGCCACGATGATCCAGAATGTGGGAAGTCACCTGCGGAGGGTATGGAGGTGGGCCGGGGCGGGTCTGAGGCAAGGGGGAGGGCCCCAGAGGCTGGGGACGCAGAAGAGATTGATGTTTCCGTTTTGAGTCAGAAGCCCTGCATCTTCTCTCTCACTCTCCACGGGCCGTTTTCTAGCTCTCTCTGGAAGGAGAAATCGTAGCCCCTGGGCTGGTTTGTAGTAGGCAGCCGGCCCCAACAAGCCCCAGGGGCTTAGATTCCCCCAGGGGTGGCTGTGCGGGGTGGAATCACCTTCAGCAAGTTCGTGGCTTCTGGAATTCTATTCTAGGGGGTGTGTTTCTCCTTGCAGGCTTCTGTGCGTGGTTCTGCTGGGCGTCTGCTGTGGTAGTCACCCTCCGAGCTCAGGCCGGCGGAGTTGCGGGGTGGGGTGTGCAAGGGAGTGAGTGTGTGTAACAGGGCAAGGCGGGGTCCTTGGGGACCTGTGCCTCTTTGGGACAGCAAGTGCAGGACCATGTGAGGGCTGTGGAAAGGTGTCATGTGCAGCGACCTTGAAGAGAACTTTTCCCTGGGACCTCCTCAAAGGGACTTTGGAGCTGAGATTAGGTGCTGAGGCACAAGATAGACCCAAGTCTGAGTGGTGCCTGGCGTGGGCCCTTGATCTGGTGAATGGGGACGAGCCTGGCAGGGGCTGTGCTGGGTGTAGAGTGGCTGCCCTTTGAGGACGTTTTCAGGAAAAACCTTTTAAAAAGGGGCTGGGCATGGCTGGGCGCAGTGGCTCACGCCTGTAATCCCAGCACTCTGGGAGGCCGAGGAGGGTGGATCGCTCAAGGTCAGGAGTTTGAGACCAGTCTGAGCAAAAGCGAGACCCCTGTCTCTACTAAAAAAACAGAAAGAAATTAGCTGGACAACTGAAAAATATATATACAAAAAAAATTAGCCTGGCATGGTGGCACATGCCTGTAGTCCTACCTACTTGGGAGGCTGAGGCAGAAGGATTGCTTGAGCCCAGGAGTTTGAGGTTGCTGTGAGCTAGGCTGACGCCATGGCACTCTAGCCCGGGCAACAAAGTGAGACTCAGTCTCAAAAAAACCCAAAACACAAACAAAATAAAATAAACATAAAACTAACCAGGGGCCGGGCAAATAAGGAAGTGTCTTATCCATCCCCCACCATCTGCACAGCCTCCCCCCGACTCAGCGCTCTCTCCTGGCCTGGTGCACCTCGTCCTCCCTGGCTCCCTGCCCCCTGCCCCTTGCCCACCTGCTTCAGTCTGCCCTGCACAATGGACGGCTGCTTCTAAAACGTAAATGTGGCTTCTGCACCTGCTCAGATGGCTACCTTCGGTATGGCCTTCACAGTCCTCACGTGATACAAAGGGAACTTGGCGATCTGGCCCCTGCCCATGCCTCCCTCCTCGTCCCAGCATCCCTGCTCCTCTGCGATCTCTGCAGCTTCGGTGCACCGCCTTTGCTCTCCCCTCCGTGCTGTCGTACCCACGCCTTCTGCCAGAGCCGCCCTCAGCCTTCCGTGCTTCCCCTAACCTGTCTCTCTGGCAAGTTCCTTCTGAGCCCTCAGGTCTCAGCTCAGATGCTGTCTCCTCTGGAGAGCCTTCCCAGATGTCCCATGGTACCATGAGCCCCTGAGTCAGTCCCTTCTCACACTTCGAGCTGAATTGTGTGCTTGACTTGCACGTCCCTCTCTCCCACCAGCCAGTGAGCCCCACGAGGCTGCGCTTGGTGCACACAGCACAGGGATGGCGTGGCCAGGGCCCAGGGCATGCCTGATGAATGTTTGGAAACAGGCTGGGGGTGGGACCTGGGTAGCAGGGCCACTTGCTCTTGTCACTTGAGCACAGGGCAGAGAGTGTCTTTCAAGTGGGTGGGACTGCCCGTGTCTTCTCTTGTGCCCCATAGAGTTTAACCCTTCATGACTCTTACCCCATTAATCTTCATCAGTAACTGGGGGCAAGACAGCGGGGGAGGGGCTACCCTCATCACAACTTAACAGAGAACAGTAGTAACAAATCCTCATATAGCTCTGACCGTGCTAGACACCATGCCAGATTCTTTGCATGTGTTAACTCATTCAGTTCTCTATGAGGTAGGTGAGTCATCATCCCCATACCCAAGATAAGGAATCTAAGACTCAGGGTGAGTGACTTGCCCAAGATGATGCTGGTAGGAAGTGGTAGAGCTGGGATTTGAACTCAGCTGTCCAGCTGCAGAGTTTGAGCTCTTAAGGAACCTGAGACTCAGCCAGATGAAGGCCCAGAAGTGGATGTCCAGCCCATGTGTTCCGACCCCAAGCCCAGCTGGCATTCAGCTTCCCTGCACTGCCTCCATGGAGTCTGGGGTGGAGGTGGGTGTTAGGGGTGGAGGTGGGGCTCATAAGGACACAAGTGACCTCATGTCGGCTAAGAACACTCTGACCTTGATTGCCACCTTTGGACCATTGCCTGGAGGGCAGATGTCCTTGAATTTCCTTTGCTTCCTCTTAGATTCCCTTAGTCCCTCTGGAATACAGGAGGGTTTGAGAACATTTTCTGGTTTGGTACCAAAGTTGTTTTTTTTTTTGAGACAGAGTCTCGCTCTGTTGCCTGGGCTAGAGTGCTGTGGCGTCATCATTGCTCACAGCAACCTCAAACTCCTGGGCTCAAGCGATCCTCCTGCCTCAGCCTCCCAAGTAGCTGGAACTACAGGCATGCGCCACCATGCCTGGCTAATTTTTCTATTTTTTGTAGAGATGTGGTCTCACTATGTTGCCTAGGTTTGTCTTGAACACCTGAGCTCAAGCAATCCTCCAGCCTTGGCCTCTCAAAGTGCTGGGATTACAGGTGTGAGCACCTAGCCCAAAGCTGTTTTTGATGAAAAGCAAGCAAAACAAAAATCCCCACCAAAACATCTTCACTGGGGACTAAAGAAAGAACAGAAGGTGTGGGGAGTGGGGGGGTCTCAGATAATCCACAAGCTCTGCTTTGCATGGTTTGGGGGCCTTTTTCAGTGTGCTGTGACACTGCAGACCGAGTGCGCCCTGGAGTCTGACGGTTCTGGCTCCAAGGACTCGGCATACGCGAGTGAGCGAGTGAATGAATGAAGTGGTGAGTCCGCTGCCAAGCTGGGGGGCGGGCGGGGTGCTGCTGCCTGTCTGGTGGTGCTGGAAAGGTCTCCCTGTCCTGTCTCAGTCCTTGCCTCTCCCACTGGAGCTGTCTTCCCCTTTCCGTGTCCGAGGTGTTAATCTACACTGCGTACTGAGTCCCGCACTCCTGAGCTGGCAGGGCCCGCTGGTGCCCTAGTGGGAGGCTGGTGGGCCTCCTAGGGAATCTCAGAGTCTCTGCTCAGCCTTAGTTCTAGCCCGGCCTAGGTCTACTCCCGGTGGGGCTCAGGAACTTATTTTTCACTCCAGAAATGGTGATGGGGCTGTTTGTCCCAGCTCCCCTGAGAAACCCTGTGCCCAGGTGGTGCCACCGGCAGGGTGGTGGAAGATCAGAAATGGCTGAGTGTCTGTACATGTGCTCACACACCCATAGACCTACACGCTGCTCCAGACTGAACCTGAGGACAGCTGGAGGGGATCCTCCCCACCGCCAACCTCCCCAGCCTCATTGGAGTCCAGCCCAGAGTGTGGGGAGGTGTGGGGTACAACAATGGGATTAGAATCTTATGTTCACCCCATTAGTCATGATGTGACCTTGGACCATGTGTTCCCCACTCTGGGCCTCAGTGTGCTGGGTGATCATGGGGGTCCCAGCCTGCCTGGACATCCTGGGGTCTGGATGTTTATGGAGGTTTGGACACCACCTTGAGGTTGGTCCTGCCCATGAAAGGCAGGAGCCCATCTCCCTGGAAGGCCCCACTGTGTGTTTTGGGGGAGATGCAGATAGAAAATGATGTATCTATCTATAGTAGGAGCAAAAAACCTGCTGAATGAATGAGTTATGATGGGTGCTCAGAAGGGGGCTGAGGTAGTCCTGGAAGGCTTCCTGGAGGAAGAGGTGAGCTGCTTGAACACTTAGCGGCAGCCTGTCTAGGAACCACATGTGAACCATCTCAGCCATGGGCAGATACCCTTAGTCTGGAGGGTGTCTGGAGTACTCTTCTAGATCTTTTCTTTAATTAGAAATACTTTTTATTTTTTAAATTGATAGATAACATTATGTTCATATCATGTACAACATGATGTTTTGAAGTATATATACATTATGGAATGGTTAGGTCTAGCTAATTAGCAAATGCGTTACCTCACATAGTTTTCACTTTTGTGGTGGTAGCACACAGCAGCTACTCTCTTTACACTTTTCAAGAATATTGTGTCATCATTAACTGTAGTCACCTTGCTGTACAATCCATCTCTTGAAATGTATTCCTCCTACCTACCATAATTATGTGCCCTCCACCTAAATCTACCTCCCCCAGCAGCCCCAGCCTCTGGCACCCACCATTATAGTCTCCACTTGTAGGAGATCAACTTGTTAAGATTCCGCGTATGAGTGAAGTCACGTGGTATTTATCTGTGCCTGGCTTATGTCACCTAACACGATGTCCTCCAGGTTCATCCGTGTTGGTGCCAATGGCAGGATTTCATTCTTTTTTGTAGCTGGATATTCCCTGTGTATATCGTGTGACACGAGGATATCCCTTGTGTGTACGTACCACGTTTTCCTTATCTGTTCATGTTGACAGACACTCAGGTTGATTCCGTATCTTGGCCATCGTGGATAATGCTGGCATAAACGTGGGAGTGCAGATATTTCTTTGACATACTGATTTCATTTCCCTTGGATATATATACCCAAAAGTGAGATTGCTGAATCATATGGTAGTTCTATTTTTTAATGTTTTGAGGAACCTCCATACTGTTTTCCATAATGGCTATACTAATTTACATTCCCACCAACGGTGTAAAAGCGTTCGTTTCCTTTCTCCACATCTTTACCAACACATGCTATCTTTTGGTTTTTGAAAGTAGCCATCCTAACTGGAGTGAGGTGATGTCTCGTTGTGGTTTTGGCATTTCCCTGATGATTAGTGATGCAGAGCATTTTTTTCAAATACCTGTTGGCCATCTGTATGTCTTCTTTCTCTTCTTTAGAGAAATACCTATTTAGGTCTTTTGCCGATTTATTTATTTATTTATTTATTTATTTTTTGAGACAGAGTCTCACTCTGTTGCCTGGGCTAGAGTGCCGTGGCGTCAGCCTAGCTGACAGCAACCTCAAACCCCTGGGCTCAAGCGATCCTACTGCCTAAACCTCCCAAGTAGCTGGGACTATAGGCATGTGCCACCATGCCTGGGTAATTTTTTCTATGTATTTTTATTTGTCCAGCTAATTTCTTTCTATTTTTTTAGTAGAGACGGGTTCTCGTTCTTAGGCTGGTCTTGAACTCCTGAGCTCAAATGATCCGCCTGCCTTGGCCTCCCAGAGTGTTAGGATTACAGGCGTGAGCCACCGCGCCCGGGCTTGCCTAATTTTTAATAGCATTTTAGGGGTTTTTTTGCAATTGAGTTGTTGAGTTCCTTGTATATTTTGGATGTTAACTCCTTGTTGGGTGTATAGTTTGCAGATATTTTCTCCCGTTCTGCAGGTTGTCTCTTCACTTTGTTGATTGTTTCCCTTGCTGTGCAGAAGCCTTTTAGTTTGACATAATCCCATTTGTCTATTTTTGCCTTTGTTGCCTTTGCTTTTAGGATCATATTATAAAGTCATTGCCCAGACCTATGTCATGAAGTGTTTCCCTTATATTTTCTTCTAGTAGTTTCATAGTTTTGGGTCTTACGTTTAAGTCTCTAATCCACTTTGAGTTGATTTTTGTATCTGGTGAGAGATAAAATTTGAATTTCATTCTTCTGCACATGGATATCCAGTTTTTCCAGCACCATTTTTTGAAGAGACTGTCCTTTACGCAATATGTGTTTTGGCACCTTTGTTGAAAATCAGTTGGCTGTAAATGTGTGGATTTATTTCTGGGCTCTCTATTCTGTTGCAGTGGTCTGTGTCTCTACTTTTATGCCAGTACCATGCTATTTTGGTTACTATAGCTTTGTAGAATATTTTGAAATCAGGTAGTGTGATGCCTCCAGCTTTATTCTTTTTGCTTAGGATTGGTTTGGCTATTTGTGGTCTTTTGTTGTTCCATACAAATTTTAGGATTTTTTTCCCATTTCTTTGAAGAATGTTATTGGAATTTTGATAGGGATTACATTAAATCTGTAAATCGCTTTGGATAGTGTGGACATTTTAACAATATTGGCCAGGTGCAGTGGCTCATGCCTGTAATCCCAGCACTTTGGAAGACCGAGTAGGGAGGATCACTTGAGGCCAGGAGTTCAAGACCAGCCTGGGCAACATAGCAAGACACTAGTTCAACAAAACATAAAAAAATTAGCTGGTCATGGTGGTATGTGCCTGTGGTCCCAGCTACTTAGGAGGCTGAGGTAGGAGGATCATTTTAGCCCAAGAATTTGGGGCTGCAGTGAGCTATGATTGCAACACTGCACTCTAGCCTGGGTGGCAGAGTGAGACCCTGTCTTTAAAAAAATAAAAATAATCTTTAAAAAAATGAAACGGAGACAGAGAGCTTAAGTAACTTGCCTGAGGCCACACAACTAGTAAGTGACATTGTGAAGACTAAGCTCAGGCTGTCTGGAGAACAGGGAACTGTGAGAGGGTGGTGAGGGAGGTCAAGGGAGACCTCTGAGCAGGAGACCGCTAAGCATTAGCCACTGAGAAGAAGGCAGCCATGGGAGGATCTGGGGGAAGAGCATCTTAGGTGGAGGGAACAGCATTTGTTTGCAGGCTCCTGGGTAGGAGGGCTTGGTGCATCTGAGCTGCTGCACAGGGGCTCATGTGACTCGGAGCAGAGTGAGCAGGCGGCAGAACAGCTGCAAGAGGTTGAGACGAGGCTGCGAGGTACAGCAGGCTGGGGGGCCAGGCCTCGTAAGCTGAGTTCGGGGTTTGGAGTGCTGTGGGTTATGTGGTCCTGCCCACTAGGCTATGGGCTCCGTGAGGGCTCTCGGGCCCCAGGCTTAGTGCCAAGATGTGCAGTCCCTGCACACCGAGCTCAGCAACCCAGGGAAACACATCATCCTGGCTCCTCCTCTCTCAATGGCCAGCACCTTGGGGGTCCCAGCTGCCTTCCCATTTACCACCTGACTCACAGACGGTACTGATGGTGCAGATGAGGCACTGAGAGGTGAGATGATGGCCTGGGCTCATACAGCTGGCAGGAAACTCGGAGCCCCCACTTGCTGGGCTGGGACTCCTTTTTCATCCCTTGTCTCGGCCAGGGAGGCACCTGGAGCCTCTGTGCACACAGACAGGTGCACTGCGGCATGAGGGCCCACCCCACCCCAGCCCTCTGTGCCTACCCTCACACAGACAGTGCAGATGCAAGATGGCCCCACCATACTCATCCAGGGTCTGGGGCAGGCTGCACCATAACTGCCTCTCACCCGTGCCCGCGGTGGCGGCAGGGCCAAGCTGGCATCCCTGGAGCCTTTAGAGGGCTGCTCACCGCTCTGCCAGACAGTGGGAAGGATCCAGAGACTGGTCTTAGAGACGCTAACTCACTTTGCCTCTGCAGGCCTGTTTCCTCATGTGAACCAGGTCTGTTCCTGCTGAATCACTGGCAGGATTAGAGACACTGAAGAAATGTAGAACTTGGCACACAATTGGCCGTGGTAAATATTCCTTCCTTTCTTTTCATCTCATGTGGGCTTCAGTTTTCCCAGTGGCAGGGTCAGTTGGTCAGACGAGATGGTAAAAGCAAACTTTTCTGTTGAGTACCTACCTTACCTACTAAGTGTCAGGCATATTTAAACTTCCCAACAGCTTTGTGAGGCTGCTGGAATTCATCTGGCTTTACAGATGAGAAATCCGAGGCTCTGGCACGAAGTCACTTTGATCTAGTTAGAGAATTCAAAGGCTTGTCTGACCCTAAGCTCCTGCTGGGGAAGGGCCCTGGATGCTGTGGCTTCTCTCCTTGTCCTGGGCTGACCTGGCTAAGAAGAGGAACTGACACCTCTGTCTTGTGCCTGCTCTGTCCTGGGGCTCCAGGGACAGATGGTGCTGCTGGCTGGGTCCTCTGCCAGCTCCCTCGCTGAAGGCCTGTGTGTTCCTGCCATTCCCGGGAGCAACCTCCTTGCAGGTAGGAAGTGGCATCCAGCCAGTGATGTAAAGAATCAGCATCTGGCACTCTGGGGACACAGGGATGAGCCAGACTAGAACTGTCCTCAGGTGCTCCCAGGCTGGTGGAGAGACAGAGAGAGTTATAAACTAGCCATGGCAGCACAGCATGGCCAGGCTGTGACAGAGGGAAACCTTGAGGTAGCTGCTAACCAGCCAGTAGATCAGGGCGGGCTCCCTGGAGGAGGTGATGAGTTAGCTTGGCCTTGAAAGCTTTTCTGGGCTAGGAAGCGTGGTCCAGTCAGATGCACCTGTACGTGAGAGGTGGGAAAGAGTCAGCTTCACAAGGAAATGATGAGGGCATTTGGCAGTGACCTCTGAGGACACTCTCCCTGGCCCCTTCGTCCACGTAATGTGTACATCCTGCCTGGCACTGCTTCAGAAATCATACATTAACTAATTAATGTCATAGAAATGATTATTAAGCATAGTTTTGGAGAGGCAGCGCAGTGGGTTGAAGTAGCTTTGGTGGTGAGGAAAGCAAAAGCTCAGCTCTGTCGCTCCCTGGCAGAGTGCCCCCGGACAAGTCCTTTAGGTAACCCCAGCCTCGGTTCCCTTTTCTGTGCAAGAGGGACAATTGTCCCTCACAGGGTTTTGTGAGGGTTAAATGATACTATGCATGCAATGCCATTATATAATGCATATTTAAAAGGCCTGAAACATAGTAGGCACTCACACACCTATGGTGAGGCACTGGGACTCCAGAGAGAATGTGACCTGGCCCCTGTCCTTAAGGAGTTGCTTATCTCCTCATGTGTGCACCCACTTTACAGTCTAGAAAGTGCTGTGCATGCCTGACCTTGTGTGGTTGTCTAGAAGCCCAGCAGCGAGTCACAGACAGGTGAGCAGCACCTGCGCTGTGGCCCAGGGGTGACCATCGTTCAGGATGCTCGTGGGGCGGCCACAGTGCTGGATCTCAGATCTCTCCACTCTTTGGCATTGCTCTATTTGTGACCTGTGATCTGCTCTGGGGGCGTGGCTCTGCCCAGGTGTGGCCCTGGACTGGGTCAGAGGTTGGGAAGGGGAGTGGCCCTGGAACTTCCCTAAAGCAGCCTCTGGTTTCCAGCAGGACTCCTGGGCTGAGCCGGGCCAGGTGAGTCTAAGCTTTCTTTTGCTCCCTTAGGGAGGGGATGGAGAGACCCAGCTCCTCTTCTCTTTCTTCTCAGGGATGCAGCCCCTGAGCAGTGAGGGTACAAATGGGAGGTCGGGAGGTTGGGGGCCAGAAGACTAGCTGGTTCTTGACGAGCCTTCTTTCCCAGTTCTATCACTCAAGCCTGCTTTGTGCCAGGCAGTTACCACCATACTGGCATTTACGCAGAGAAGGCAAGTTTTAACAGAACAAGCGGTGTGCTTACAGGCTTTGAGGGCAGGGGCACAGGGAAGGGGCGGGCAGAAGAGGAAGGGGCCCAAGGATTAAATGGCTTTTCCCCTCCCTGCAGGGAGCCAGAGGGGGAAGAGCACAGCATGGCTCCCCTCACCCCCGCAACTGTTCCCTGGGCCTCTGAGTCTTCCGGGTCCCCACCTTGCCCTTGCTTTTGAAGATAAAAGTAGAGCTTCCAGGTGGCAAGGCCAAGAAAAGGCACGTCTGTGTCACTGGCAAACTGGTTCTCAGCTAGGCCCTCCTCTGGCTGGGGAGTGGTGGCTGTGATGTGCTAGCGGGGGCGCCTTCACCTGGGAGACCTCACAGCCCAGGTGGGATCCACAGGTCAGAGACCAGCTCCCCAGCGAGCTCTTTTCCATATTGCCTAAGGTAGGATTACGGGGAGGCAACTGATACAGGTGCCCGAAGTGGCAGGCTCTTTCTCAGAGGCTCTGTGGGCTAGGGAATCTGATCTCCTTCTAGCCAGTGGCCCCCCTGTGGTACTCCCACCAGACTCTGCGGTCAGAAGGACCCAAGTCCAATCTCCACGTTGCCTATTGCTAGCCAGGTGTCCTTGGGTGGACCCTTCCCTGTTCCTGGTCCGAGTTTCCTTTTCCTCATCTGCAAAATGAGGAGTGAGGCTTCCTGCTTCAGAGAGCTGAGAGTTAAAGGACCCCCAAGGCCTGGCACACAGTAGATGCGTGATAAATGGTAACCATAGATGTCTTTTTCTTTTTTGTTTTTTGGAGACAGAGTCTTGCTCTGTTGCCCAGGCTAGATTGCAGCGGCATCATCATAGCTGACTGCAACTTCAGATTCCTGGGCTCAAGCGATCCTCCTGCCTCAGCCTCCCAAGTAGCTGGGACTACAGGCTCATGCCACCATGCCTGGCTAATTTTTCTATTTTTTTGTAGAGACGGGGGTCTTGCTTTTGCTCAGGCTGGTCTCAAACTCCTGACCTTGAGTGAGCCTCTGGCCTTGGCCTCCCAGAGCGCTAGGATTATAGGCATGAGCCACCACACCTGGCCACAGCCATGGATTTCTTAAAAGGGATCTTTGAGTTTCGGGGAAAGCAAACTGGGACAGCCCCTGTCCTGTAGGCAGTTCTGTGGTGGGACCCCTCCTACTGGTGCTGTCCCACTAGCTCTAATATCTCTTACCCTCTAAGCAAACAAACCCCTCCCCTGTCCCCATGTCCCCTTCCAACTACTACCTGTTTCTTTGCTCCCCCTTCCTACAAGAATTTTGGAAAGAGATTTCTGTGGTCTCTATTTCCACGTCCTTACCTCTCATCCTTTCCCTAATTCACTCTGACTGGACTCTTCTCTTTCCCCTCCCTCCCTCCCCCTTCCTGAAGTAAAATCCAGGGATAGTGTCTCTCCCTGTGGCCTTGACTCAGTGTGCTTGCACCAGCAGGGCCCCTTGCCTCTGCAGAGCCACAGCCTCCTGGGTCCTCCCGTTTCACTGACTGCTCCCTCTGCGACTCCTTTGCAGGCTCCTCCTCTGCACATGCCCTCCAAATGCGACAGTGTCATATCTCTGTCCACACTCTTTCCTTGCATGAGGTCTGTTCCAGTTACCATGGCTGCATAACAAATACCCCCAAACTTCGTGGCTTAAAGCAACAACTGTTTTATTACATCTTGTGATTTTGTGGATCAGGGCTGGGCTTTGGTTGGGTGATTCTTCTGCTCCATGTGGCATTGATTGAGGTTACTTGGTGGTATTTAGCGGACAGAGGAGCTGACCCTGGGGATCCGAGATGGCTTCACTGGCACCTTGGTGGGGATGGCGGGAATGTTGGGCTTAGCTGGGACTGTCATTCAGAGCACCCGTATGTGGCCTTTTCAGTATGATGGTCTCAGGGTAGTCAAATTTCCTACGTGATTACTCCACCGGAGCAAGAGTTCCAAGAGGCCTGAGTGGAAACTTCAAGGCTTCTCGTGATCTAGTCCCAGAGTCACTCGTTGAAATGTCACTAAAGGTGACTCAGATTCAAGGAGAGGAGGTTAGACTCTACCCCTCCAGGGGAGCAGTAGCCAAAAATTGGCAGCATTTTTTAACCTACCACAAGGTCACAAAATCCTGTGGCTCTTAAATACCCATCTATGCTGGTGTCTCCAGGTGTAGCCTCTTCTACAGTGAGCTCCAAACTTGAACTCCTCAACATTTCTAAATGTTTACTAGGTCTCACAAATCCTTGATTCTGCCCCCTGCTTATTTCTCCACTGGTCTTCCCCAGCTCTGTAACCAGTACCACCACCTGTGCCAGTTATTTATTCAAAGCCTGGTGCTTCTTTCTCTCAGCGCCTGGGCTGAGGGCACCCCTGAGGCCAGTGGCTCTCTGAGGAGTCTGCCTGTGCTACTCTCTCATCCTGAAGCCCACCTCCACACAAAAGCAGAGTGATCTCATGATGCAGGTGAGATCACCTCCTGCCCCCTTCATGCCTCTGGCTCTTCCCCTCACACCTGGAGTACAATCCAAGCCCCAATGGGACCTACACAGGGCCCTGTCTACGCTCCCGACATAGCCCTGCTCTTCCTCTGACAGCCAAGCTGGTCCCTGCCCCTCCTTGGGGTCTTGCATCCTCTGTTTCTGATAACATCTTTCACTCTCTAAAATGATCTTGTTCCTTTTTGTTTATCGTCCGTCCACGACAGCAGAGACTGTCCTGTTGCATGCTGTGTTCCCAGCACCTGGAAGGAATGAATGGGAGTTTTAAGAAAGACTGATGGTGACCCCCAGCCAGAATCAGCCCCTTTCTGGCACTATGCACCCCGTGGGGTCTTGGTTTTACATCTTACTAGGCCTCCTCCTGTCCTCTGACCCAGCCAGCCCTCCGGTTTGCAGCCAGAGGCCCAACACCGAGGCCACACACAGTCCGGCCTCTCCCCATCCCTGCTGCAGCCTAATTGTTTGTCCTGGGTGCCACCTGCTCCCTCTGTCCCCCCATCACAGGACTGGGCCTCATGCTGCCTGCAGAATCCCAGCCTAGGTCTGTGTCCTCCCTGCCAGGGAGCCATTCCTTTCCTAAACACACCCCCATCCCTACTCCCAGCACAGGTGAAGCTACAGCAGCCACAGGGTGCACATTTGGTCACAGCAGAGTTGTTACTGTTGAGTTTGAGGACAGATGACATCATGAGGCTGTTTTCACATAAACAACTATTAAGCTAGAGCCACCCCAGCATACATACAATTTAAGGTGACAGCAACAGAAAACCTCCATGCAGGCTGATGGAATGAGTCTTTTTCATTTTCTTCTGCTTGGTTTTATGTTCGTATGTTACAACTGTTCAGCTGGCCACCTAGGACCAGGTGTGTTTTCACGCAGCCATTGAGCAAATGTTGAACGGAGCAGGCAAATGTGTACTCCTGGAGGACAACTCCCAAGTTCACGTTAACACATTTTGCTGTGCACCCACAGTGTTCTGGGTGTATGCAATACAAAATACGCGAATGTGTCTCCTCCCATCCCGGGGGGGAGTGCAGTTTGGGGGCATTTCCTATGGGCCAGATCCTGTTCTAAGCACTTTACACATATACTCTCACTGAATCCTTACTATGATTATTTTTAGAGACAGGATCTCGCTCTGTCTCCCAGGCTGGAGTGCAATGGTGCGATCATAGCTCTTGGGCTCTAGTGATCCTCCCACCTCAGCCTCCCGAGTAGCTGGGACTGTAGGTGTAAACCACTGCACCTGTCTTTTACTATGATATTCCCATTTTACAGACATGGAAAGTGAAGCTCAGAGAGGCTTAAGCAAATGGCTTAGGGTTATCCAGCCAGACAGAGGCAGGGCCAGGATCCAGCGCAGCCTGAGTCTGCCAGGCCTCGCAGCCACCCTCTTGCCAGGCCCCTGTGCCTTCCTGTTTTTCTTTCTTCTCTCTCTCTCCACCCTTCTCATTATTCCTTCAACAAACCTTTCTTGGGCTCACATTCCTCCGAGACAGTGTAGGAAAATGTCAGGTTGGGGTAGACCTGCTGAGCTCGACAGCCTCCTCCAGAGTCGATGCCGGGCCCAGCTCTGCATCGCCCCGCTCAGATGTGGCAGCCCGGGGCCTGAGAGGCGGCCGTAGGTCGGCGTCCTGCGAACGGCCCTGTCCGAGGCCTGCTCCGCTCCGCGTGCGGTGAGAGGGAAGGCGAGCGGGGGACGCAGGCACAGCTCCTTCTCCTGCCACTCTGCTCTGCCTGGGAGTGGTTTCTCGAACGCTTTGGGGAAAAGGAAGAGCTGTTGTGCTGTGCAGGGGAAGCTGGCTGAGGTGGGAAGGATGAGAAGGAGCACAGGGCAGGCCGGGGTGCTCCCGGCACCGACGGGGGCCTCAGGGAGTGAGGAGGCTGCTGACTGATGGGTGCTGCCTGAGGGGCGGGAGAAGGGACCCCACTTTCTGGGCAGGGCGAGGACACCACCCCTTAGCAGGAGCGGCCTGCAGGGCCCTGGAGAAGCAGCTGGGGCCCTGAAGGGGGCCACAGGGCTGCCGGCTTCCTGGGGCAGGAAGTCCTGCCAGGCTGTGCAGCTCAGGCCCCGGGAGTGTGCGTGTGGGGGAGGCTGAGAGGGGCCCCTTTCCTCCTCCGTCACTGCGCTGTGTGTGTGTCCCCTCTCTCCCACTTGCTCTCTTCCCTACCAGCCTCTATTTTCTCTCTCTGACCTCATCGTCTTTTCTGTTCTTTCTCTTTTCTTTGCCTTCTTTCCTTTCTCTCTCTGACTGTTTCTGCCCCCATCCCCCTTAACTGCTCTGTCTTCTCCTCCCTTCTCCCTGTCATCTGTTCTCTCTCTCGTCCCTCCGGAGGGGAACTGTGACGCCTTAGCTGCTGTGCCCAGCTCCAGGATAAACGGGGCTGCCTGCAGACAGCAGGGCCTGGGCCCATTGCTTGGCCGCCCATTGCCATGGCGACCGGGGGGCAGTGGCAGACAGGCCTTGGCTCTCTGGCAGGGAGGGCAGGAGGCCTCTGTTGAGGGGAGAGGCGGAGTCTGTCCTTCACAGCCCCTGGCGGGCCCACCCCACTGCCAGGGGCTCCGGCATGGGGTGATTGCCTGGGAACGTGGTTCTGGGCTGGGTGCTGTCAAAGCAGCTCCACTGAGGGGCCACATAGTGGGGGTCGATTGCACTTGGGATCAGACTGCCAGTGTTCTAATGGCCCTTCTGGCCACTTTCTGGGCTCTGCTGGAGGTAAGAGGTGGGAGGCTGAGACAGGCAGACCTGCTCTTCATTGGAGGGGTCTATGTCAGAAGGGAGTGAACCCTCTGTCTCTGGGAGCAAGCAAGTTCACTGGAGGGAGTGTGGTAGCTGAGATTCCTGTGCCTGAGAGGGGCCTATCTAGCTGAATGTGAGGTTTCCTCCCACTCCCGAGAGCTGAGGATTTACAAAGCACAGTTTTTAGCACACAAAGAGCTTGCAGTTTCATCAGTTTTTAGCACACAGAGAGCCTGCAGTTTCCTCACCGGTGGTGGCCCAGTGGGACAGTGTTCTGGAAGATTCCTTGCCCCTCACCGTGCTGGGAAGGGGTACTGATACCACGACTGTCTCCTGCAGAGGACACGAGGGTAGATGGGGAGGGAGCGTCTTGGATGTCCTGGCTCTGGCTATGGGTCCCAGCCTGGCATGCCTGGGTAAGGGCCGGTGGCTGTCACGGATGTCTGGGATGCCGTAGCAACTGTGCTGGCTGTCAGATAAGAGAGGCAATTATAGTAAAGTGGCCAAGCAGCCTCAGCCTTTGAGTTAAACATACTTGCGTTCAAGTCCTAACTCTTGCCCTTTACTGGTTGTGTGATTTTGTGGGCATATATGTACAAGTGGCTTACCCTTCCTGAGCCTCTGTTTCCCCATCTGTAAAATGGGAACACAATAACAATATTCAGCTATTAGCGCTATGTGAAGATGAAAAGAGATAATGCACATAAAATGCTTAGCACAGTGCCTGGCACATATTAAATACTTACACAAGGGGGAGCAATTGTTCTCAATCTCACCTGCACACCTACCCCTGTCAATTTTATAAACCGAGGGAGCTGAGCCCGGAGAGGTTAAGACACTTGCTCATGTCCCATGGGTTGTTAGTTCTGGCCCCGCTGCAGGGACAGCACCCAAACAATACAGAGAAGCGGGAGTGAGGATGTTGGCTGAGGTTAACCTGAACCCCCTGGCCCTACCCTGGCCCCTGTCCTGCAGGTTCCGGCTCCCAGCCCCACACAGGGTCAGGTTCTGCACACACTCCCCAGCCCCTGCTGCCCCGTGGCATGACAGCATCTCCTAGGGAGCCCCGTGTTCCGTGGCTGTCTCCCCATCTAGCCCTTGGCTCTGTGAGGGCTGGGCCCACTCAGGTGCTCAGTAAGCACTGGAATAAAAGGTGGGCAGGACCGTCGGCCATCGCTACTCAGAAAGCCCTGTCCACATGTGCCCTCTGCACCTTGGGACAAGCCTGCAAAGTGCTTGGCATCCTCCTTGCACAGATGAGGAGCTGGTCCCTGGGGGACACTCCTGGATGGAAGGGATGAACAACTGAATGCAGAGAGGGGAAGCAAGGCCGCTCCTCTACTGAGGGTTGGGCTGGGATTCAGATGCCGTCCACCCGACTCCAGAACCCACTGTCCCCGCAGCCTCCCTCGGCCACATTTCCATCTCCCCAAGTGAGAAACCAAGGCTGCCAGGGTCTGGCAGGTTTAGGAAAGACACCTCCCCGCCCAGCCCAACTGCTCCATCCTCTCCAGCCTCCTCCACACGACGCTACCTTCCTGGTGCACAGCACTTCACAGTTAGCCAGACGCCTTTAATTTCAGGGATCTTCTTTCATCGTCATGCTCATCTTAGATGGAGATAGGGTGGGACTGCTTGTCCTTAAGGAGGAAACAACTTCTCAATAACTTGCCCAATGTCTGCCCGACTCATTTAAGTCCTGGGACAGAGAGCCCCTGGGCCTCCATTGTCCATCCACACAAGCAAGCAGGGGGAATCAATCTTCAAAGAGCATCTCCTTTCACGGTGCTGAGGGAAAGGCTGCAGGGTAGACAGAAGTAGATAGGGGCAGGAGGCCTGCACCCAAGGCCTGGCTCTGTGGCCCAGGGCTGGGGACCTTGGGCAGGACTGGGGGCTTCTCCAGGCTCAGGTCCCCTGTGTACCTCCCCAGTGATAGCACTTCAAATACTTGCCCATGGGTTGGATGAGATAGAGTGGGAAGGCATTCAGGAAGTGGCCTCCCCACTTGCCTGGGCCCCAGTGGGCTCCTCTGGGACAGGGGCATTTCTCAAGTTGACCCTGTGGAGGGCGGGTGTCAGATTTCAGACAAGGTTATTTTTACCCTTGTGGGTGGAGAGAGGCAGGTGACCGTTTGGGCTCTCTGTTCTAGAATGGGGTGAAGGGGCAGGGGTGGGAGTGGGGCCTCCAATGGTGACCCTTGCCTGACCTCGCGGTCTGCATTCTCCCTGCCTATATGGGGTGACACTGGTGGGAATTGGGCACCCGCTGAATAAACTCATGCATTTGGTCTGCAGCAAGCCAGGCTGTGCCCTCTGGGCCCTGTGGATACCAGGAGGAGACAGAGAGGGTTCCTGCTTTGTGGATCTTCTGGTCTGGTGTCTATCACATTCTTCCATGATTAAATGAGTGTGTGACAGTGGAGAGAACTGCAGAGGTGGGGTACTTGGTGCCTGGAGCACTGAGGATGGGGGAAGAGCAAATGGAGCTGAGGGATGAGCAGGGATGACAGGGGTGGAGGAGCAGGAGGAGAGCTCCAGGCAGAGGGAATGGCAGGGACAAAGGCCGGGAGGTGGGAGGTGGCATGATGCACACGAGGAACCCAAAGAAAGCCAGTGTGGGCCATGTGCGTGACTCATGCCTGTAAGCCCAGCGCTTTGGACAGCTGAGGCTAGAGGATCACTTGAGACCGGGAGGTTGAGACCAGCCTGAGCAACACAGCGAGACCTCATCTCTATAAAAAACAAGAGAATGTAGCCAGGTGTGGTGGTGTGTGCTTATAGTCCCAGCTACTGGGGAGACCAAGGTGGGAGAATCGCTTGAACCTGGGAGTTCAAGGTTAGAGTGAGCTATGATGACACCACTGCACCCCAGAGCCTGGCCAACAGAGCGAGGCCCGTCTCTAAAAACTAAAAATAGCAGAAAGCCAGTGTGGCTGGGGGCACGTGGTGTGAGCAAGCCTAGAGGTGTGGGCGGGACAGCCTGTGGGGCCGGACGGCTTGGAGACCTTGTGGAGAAGTTCTTCCCGTAAGCCGAACCTGCCATGGTTGCAGAGAGTCTTGGGGCCTATCCAGTGAAATGCCCGTTTAACAGATGAGCAAACGAAAGCCCAGAAGCTAATAATAAACCCACCTTTTTAGCAGCACTTTCCCTTCACCAGGTACCAGGCTGAACACTGTTTTCTGCTTTCACTATCTTTTTTTCCTTAAAATGTAATTGGCATTTACAATATTATTTAACTTAAATTATCAGATTGACTTGCTATTTGTCTAAAACATTTTCTCTCAAGAATTAAAAAAATTAATTTATTGAGATGAAATTCACATGACATAAAATTAACCATTTTAAAATGACCGGTTCAGTGGAAAGAGCACATTCTCCATGTTCTGCAACCACCACCTCTGTCAATAGTTCCCAGACCTCCCTCACTCGCGAAGCACCATAACCCTCACTCATTAGGCGGTTTCCCCATCCCCCGCCCCCTTCAGTCCCTGGCAACAACCAATCTGCTTTTTGTCTCTGTGGATCTATCTGTTCTGGGTATTCATACAAATGGAATTATACGATATGTGACCTTTTCTGTCTGGCTTCTTTCGCTTACTATGATTTCTTTTAGCTTATCTGTTTCAGCATGTATCAGCACTTCCTTTCTTTTTATGTCTGAATTCCATTTCATTATATGTATACACCGCACTTGGTTCGTTCATTCCTTAGTGGATATTGGACTGTTCTCACCTTTTGGCTACGGTGACTAGTGCTGCTGGGAACATGCATTTGTTTGAGTTCCTGTTTTCAGTTATTCTGGGTATATACCTAGGAGTGGAGCTGCTGGGCCGTATGGCAATTCTATGTTGAACTCTCTGAGGAACTGCCAAACCGGTTTTCACAAGCGGCTCAACCGTTTTGCATTCCCACCCGCAACGTACAAGGGTTCCGTTTTCTCAAGTCCTCGCCAACACGGGCTGGTTTCTGTGATTTTGATTCTAGTCATTTTCGTGAGTTCACCGTCTTCTATAATCCTCACTATAACCCTAGTTTCTTTTATTATCCCTATTTGACAGATGAGGAAACCGAGGCATAGAGAAGTGAAATAACCTGCCCGAGGTCTCCTTCAGCTTTGCGGGACGCAGCTGAACTGACAGCACAGCCGTGAAGCTCTTCTCGTAAAGGAGAAACTGGGCTCCACTGAGGAAGTCTTGTCCTTAGCTTGGAGTTTCCTCCACCGTCTCCCTTCCTCACCAGACCTGGGGCCTGGGCAGGATTGGTAGGCTGAGGCCCTCCCTGTGCCGGGAGAGCTCAGAGCTGGCTTCGTGGCAGCCCTTGATCAGCCTGCACCAGGCTGTGGCCACTGGCCTGGGACTCAGGCCCTGGGCTCTGTTTCTTCCTCAGTTACTGACTGTTTGTGTGACTAACAGGGGTAGTTTGCTTCTCTTCTCTGAGTCACAGGGGAAAAGAATTTCTTCCACCTTCCCTACCTCCACGGCCTCAGGAAGTGCTATGGAATGAAGGAAACAGGGGCTTAGCTGGCAGGTCTGGGATTGACTTAGACTCTACTACTTTCCAGCTTGCTCAGAAGCAATGCTCTCTCTCTCGGCCTTGATTTGCTCATGAGTAAAATGAGTAGAATAGCAAATGCCTGGCAGGGTAGGTGCCAGAATTGCTAGGATAATACATGTGAAAGCTGCTAGCGTAGGACCTGATGATCACTAGCTATCTAGTGAATGTTCACCAAATGAGTGGCATTTAGGAGGTTCTCACTAAAAAATATTGGTTCAATTCTCTACTCTTCTAATCTCAAATCTTGTAAAGGGTCAAGTGCTAACTCTCTCTGTAGCTAGAAGTAACATTAGTGTGTTTGCTAGGGCACTGGGGAGCATTATTTATCTCCTGGAGAGAAGACACGATCTGATGTTATGTGATCCTCAGAAGCCTGTGAAACAGCCCACCCGTGTCCTCCCTCTCAGCCCTCAGGCTGGCTTGATGGACGAGTGAGTCCTCCTTTTACCTATGAGTTTGGTACCCACTGCTACCCTTTGTTGCAGTGTCTGCTGGGAACCTCAAGGCCAAACACGGTTCTCTATGGCAGCATCTGGATTCTTACTGTGATCCTCTCCTCCCTTATTTGGTTCCTTAACTGTGTTTTGGTGATCCTGTATCCTGTGTGTGTCGCGAGCATGTGCAGGCTGCCTCAGAGCCTTTTTTGGGAAGAAGGTAGGGAATAGGCCCAAAGGGAAACTTTGGAATGTTGACAAATGCTCCTGCCTTGCTGGTGGGGCAGCCACCGGGAGGCTGCCCTCAATTGCACTGGTCTCTCTGAGAGGCTGGGGCGGAGGGCTGGGGCCACCTTTGTGGGGACAGTGCGTCCAGTGTGGGCAGCTCCCTCACTCTGTTCAGAGTGGCCTGGCTCAGACAATGAGGCCTTTCACAGGGCCTGGCCGGCAGCTCCGAGGTGGGGCCGAAGGCCTCTTCTCCCTGCCCCCTCCCAGGGCCTGCCTTCCCATACCCCACACCCCTCCTGGGAGAGGCAGGGCAGGGAGGGTGGGAGCGGCAGGGACTTTGCAGTCTCACGTCCTGGGTTTTAAGCCCTGCTCCACGTTGCTGGCTTTTTGAGTTCTCACAGAAACTGTGCAATGAGCAAATAATCTTGCCCCTGATTATTGGGTTGCTGTGAGGTTCTGGTGAGCTCACCAGTAGAAAGTACTATGTAAACAGTGCAGTTTCGGTGATGTTTGGGTCTCTCCCAGCTGTATTTCTGTAGGAAGCCAAGCTCAGCATTTTAATGCTAACAGTAAGCACTCAATAAATGTTAGCCATAGGGTAGGCGTGTGTTAGGACCCTTATATACTTGATCTCATTTAATTTCTTCCCCACATTGATCCTTGGAAGTAGGTTTTACAAACCCATTTTTACAGATGAGGAAACTGAGGCCCATAGAGGTCGAGCAGCTTGCCCAAGGTTACACAAGTTAGTTGGGAACTGGACTCAAACTCAGGCTAGACCGACCCCCAACATCTGTGCACGGTCTGTGTCATGTGGGTTGCTCCAGAGTCACCCAAGCCTGCTCCTGCCCCCAGGGCATGCCTGTCTCCTTTGCACTAGACCTGCTGCTCCTGATGGGGCCTGCAGGCACTGTGGTCTCAGCCACAATCGCTGTAGGCCACGCCTCTCTCCACGGTTTCTGGGGACTCCTTGGACTGGCCTCCAAGCCCCAGCACCGGCCTCTCTCCGTCTGCCTCCACCTATGCAGGTATGCCCAGCAAGTTCCCACCTGTTGCCCTTTGCCCCGGCATTCGCGTCACCTGAACCGGGGCTGTCCCCTGCTTCTCCTTTCTGCTGTTGCTTACAGCCTCTCTGCACCTCAGACCTTCCTCCTCTTTCAAGTCTCAGCTTTGGGGCCACCCCTATCATTAATCTTTTCTTTTTTCTCTTCATGGGCTTTTATTGGGTACCCACTGTATGCTGGGTGTGAGTCCCTGTCCTGTGGGAGTGTCTATCTGATGGGAGTGGGCTACGAGGACAGTGACTGCACCACTTGGTCAGTGCTGTGATGGAGATGGCGAGGCTGCTGGGGCCCGGAAGGTTGTAACTGCCCCTGGGAAGAGTGAAAGAGGAGGAAGGGCTAACCTAGCCACAGGGGCAGATGAAGGGTTGCTAGCAGAAGCAGCACCTGCAGGGTGGAGGAACGGAGCGGGAATGAGAGTGGTGCTCCGAGGAAATGCACATGGTCTGGAGCCGGGAGAGCAGCCACTGGGGCTAGTGGCAGGAGCTATAGTGGCTGGGCCTTGATCCTGAGAACAGTGGGGAGCCATTGAGGAGTCTTGAGCAGGGAGGTACCTGGTGAGGCTTGACCAGGTCTTCCTGAAAGGCAACACATAGTAAGTGGTAGTTGCTGAGTTGTTAGATTTGCTTATCGGAAAGACCTGTCTGGTGCTGTGTGGATGCTGGAAGGAGGTAGGGAGACTGGAGGCCTGTGAAATAGCCCAGAGCCAGCAGTGCCAGGGCCTCAGCAAGTCAGGGTGGTGGGGTAGACTAAGAGTTGAAGGAGATTGGGTCACTGGGACTTGGCTACATGGGGGAGGGAGGAAATCAAGGTTAAGTCTGTTAGTGTGGGCCTGTTGTCAAGTTGCCTAGAAGGAACCCTGGCCCAGGAGGGCTCACCTAGGCTCCCCTGGCTGGTGACCCGCGACCAGCCTTTCCTTTCATGCCTCAGTTCCCCCAGCTGTGAAGGGATTGGGCAAGGTGGTCCCTCTTGCTTTGCCCCAGCAGGTCTGGGACATGACTCTGGCCCAGGAGGAGGGACACAGAGCCCATGGTGCAGCTAGCTGGGGCCTAGTCTAGGATTATCAAGTCTGGCCAGGTTTGCCATGGCCTGGGGCCAGTGCCTGGCACAGCGGCCATCCGAGAGGGCACGTCTTCGACCTCTGGGTGCCCTCCCACCCTTGTAGTGACTCAGCCTTTCCTGTCTTGGCTCAGCCTGCCTGGCTGCCCTGGGCGCTGACTCCATCCAGGCCCTCTGTCCTCCCTGTGACCGGCCCTGGGAGGAGTGGCCCAGCTCTGGGGCCCCATTGGCCAAACCTTGCCTGGGCCACACACACCCCTGCCTCCCACGGTGGCTGCCTGCCCACCTGGGGCGAGGAGGCCTGGTCTGGCCTGCCCTGGTGTGGGTAGACTTCCTTGAAGCCCGAGGAAGGAGGTGGAGTCTGAAAGACCTGCCTGAGGCTGCCTGGGCTTTAGCCCAGAGTCTCTGCACCCCTCTCTCTGAGGGCAGTGGGGGGACAGCAACAGTGAGGCTTGTCCCTCAGCTTGCTTTGGGGGAAGAGCTCAGCCCTGCTTGGAGGGGCAGTGTTTGCTGTCGGGTGACAGGGCGACAGGGCTCTCGAGCTTCCTCACTGGAAGTCTCGGCCGGCATGCCAGTCCCTGGGCAGGCTCAAGCTGGCGAGCCTCTCTCCCATGTGTGAGTGACGGATGTGGCTCAGGAGGAGAGGGGCCTTGTACCTGAGGGACAAGTCTGGGATTTGAACTCGAGTCTGTCTCTGGTTGTCCCTGCACAATCCGTTGATGTGGTCCTACTGTTTGCCCAGCCCTTCTGGGCCCAATTTGTCTTTGTCGTCTCAGTGTTTGGCCCAGGGCCCAGTACACAGAAGGTGTTTGGTGAATGCATAAATGAACAAATGAACCGACAAACGGGACAAATGTCCTGTCTCCAGTGATGTGGATTCTAATGGGAGATAGGGACTCATTTCACAGAACAGGAAATTGGGAGCTCGTAGGAGGAGGGGTCTGGATCTGGAGCTGGATCTCAGGCATCGTGACTGCTAGTCCGGGGCTTTGTCCATCCTCAGTTTCCTCGTCTGTAAGATGGGCCAACAGTTCTTGACCTCTGCCTCCCTGGTGAGGACCCAGCAGTGGCTGTGAGCAGGCTGGTGAGGCAGAGGCGCTGTGTAGGGGACTTCCCTGTGCGCATGTCCAGACCACCCAGAAACCACAGTCTGCTTCCTTTGCTCTGCCCACTTGTCCTCTGCAACTTGCCTCCCCCGTTTCCTCAGCATTCCTGAGGGCTTCTTTCTGGAATGTTCTTCCCAGTATCCCTGGCTGTGGGAGGGGGTGGGGAGAGTGTGGGTGACTGGAGTCTGCCTGTCTCTTCCCTCTACCTGCTCCCACACCCAGAAAGCCAGCCGCCCGCATCCACATCCACGCAGGCCCTCAGCGCCTTGGCAGTGGTTACTATGGTGACAGGTCTTGCCGCTTGGACCACAGTGGCAGCCTTCACGCTGCCTGTGAGAGCCCGCAAGCTGGGCAGCCTGGCACCCCGCGGCCTCCACCTGGCTGAGAGCTCCTGGGGCAGCTGCCCTCCTCTCCGCCCTCAGTGCCCAGCACTGTGCCTGGCATGCAGGGGCTCTCGGGAATGAACAGCATCTCTGGGAACCCACAAGTTGTTCTGGCTCAGACAGGCCTGGTTCAAATCCCAGTTCTACCACGTAGGGGGTCAGTGACCTTGAACAAGTCATCTCAGTGTGTTTTGAATTTATTGAATTAGCTATGGGAGCCCTGTGGGGGGAATTATCTGAGGAGCGTAGACCCCAGCACGAGAGCCGTCACCGCCCCATCCTGCAGCTGTGGCAGGCTTGCTGCTGCATCCGGGCCTGGGGCTCTGCACGCCTCATCTCAGCCCCAGGAGGCCCTGCGAACAGTGGGGTGCCGGGGGAAGGAGCTCAGACTCTGCAGCCTCTGGGGGTCACAGCTGGGCTCTGCCACTTGCTCAGGACTCAGTGTGCTCATCTTACAGATGAGGATAATAATGGACGTCTCATAGGTTTGTTGTGAGGATAAAATTGAATTAGTACATATAGTGTTTATAAAGATATGTGACACTTAAGTGCTATATAAACGTTAGTGGGGACAGTTGTCACCACCACACAACTGGCACTGGCCATAAGAGTTGGAACCCACGTGCCCGGCCCTCCTCTTTTTCTCCCACATGCCGGTGTGCCCAGCGCTAGATAGTCTGATAGCGAGGGCAGCCTGAGAGACGGGATGGCAGGCTGCCCCCCGCTTCCCTCAGCCCCCTTCCAAGGGACTGACAAGCGCACCCCACCTCTTCTGCCTGGACAGTAAGACAGGCTGGGCTCTGAGCTGGAACCCCAGCTTGAATTCCTGGTCCTTCAGCTGGAAGCTGCCGCACCCTGTCCTGGGTGAGACGGCTGGTCAGTGGCTGCCCAGAGCCCTCCAGGTCAATAGAGCCAAATGCTAAAGACACCGGTCCACCTGGAGTCACCTGGCAGATGAAGGAGCCAACAAAGAGGCCCTTGAGGATGACATTGGAGCTGCTTCTTGAAATGCTTTCTTAGGAACAATTTCCTGGGCGTGGCTGCTGCGGGGCCCTCTGGGCCCCCTGCATAGACTGGGGGATCTTTCAAGAATGAAGGTAAATCTAAGGCAACGCTTTAAAAAGTGGGCACGTGAGCTGAAGCGAGGAGGACTGGCTTCTCTGCGTGTTCCTCTCTCCCCTGCCCCTGCCTCGGGTCCAAGGTTGCGTTAATACAGGGTCATCAGCCAAAAGGAAATGGGGCAGAAGTGGCAGCCGAAGAGCCCCTGGGATCTGAGACCACGGGCTGGAGGCGCTGGCCGTGGGAGGTGGCCCTGGGGTGCTCTCTCCTCTCCCTCTGGCCCTAAAGTCTCAGGGCAGGGCAGGCCTGGGAGTCCCTGCTGTGAGCTGACCTCGCTGTCCCCACCTGTTCCCTAGGGCTTTGCCTCTGTGTTCTCGAGCCGCACGTCCCGGAAGTCAGCCTCACGTGCAGGGGACGACGGCGCCATGGCGGACGGCGAGGGGTACCGGAACCCCACGGAAGTGCAGATGAGCCAGCTGGTGCTGCCCTGCCACACCAACCAGCGCGGCGAGCTGAGCGTCGGGCAGCTGCTCAAGTGGATTGACACCACGGCCTGCCTGTCCGGTGAGGCCGCGCTCTGCACGGTTCTCCCGCCCCCGGCCCCACAGATGCGGAGCAGGGGCCTCGTTTCAGAGATGGTCACTGTCCTCTCTGTGTGCCACACTTGTTCCTCATCCCAGCCTTGCTCATGCTGGTCCACCTGCCTGAAATGCCCTTCCCAGTTTCCCAATGCTTGGCACGGCCCATCCTCTCTCCCTCAGACCCCACAGCCTGAGTGGTGGGCCGGGGCCCTTTGGTCCGTGCTTCAGCCCAGAGCGGCCCTGAACATGGCTGCTTCAGCTTGGCTTGTCTGCCTCACCGTGCTCCCTACATTGAGTTGAGTGAGCTGAGCTGGCTGAGCTCATTTCATTCCTTGTGTTGCACCGTAATCTCCAACCCACAAGGAGGTCACGGCCTGGCAGGGAGGGCGTGGGGGACAGACAGGTGACCTAACTGGCCCCCTGCACTGGTTGAGAGGCCCTGACCCAGCCCTGGGGGCAGCGAAGGGATTCCGGAGGGGCTAAGGCACCCGAGCACAGTCCTGAGAGTCAGAATAACCAGGCACAGGTGCTCCAGAAGGCCGGGAAGTGTAGCAGCGTGGTGTGGGCATTCGTTCACTCGACAGCTACTTAGTGAGTGCCTGCCATGTCCAGGCACTGTTCTGAGACTGGGGTGCAGCAATGAACGAGGTAGACAAAAGTCCACATGCTCAGGTAACTTACAGTCTAGCGGGAGGCGGGGGGTGGGGGAGACACTAGGCAGACAAAAACCCAGCTGTGCAGAGCGGGGTCAGGGCTGGTGATGGCAGTGGAGGAGCATGGGGAAGGGTGGGGAGGGTGCAGCGGGTGGCTGGAACAGCCTCTTGAGGAGGTGCCACCTGAGCAGAGGCCTGTGTGATGTGGGGAGGCTGCTAATGTCTGTTCTTATCCTGATGTCAGCGGAGAGGCACGCTGGCTGCCCCTGCGTCACTGCCTCCATGGACGACATCTATTTTGAGCACACCATCAGGTGAGTGGCCCCTCCTGCCTCAGGGTCCTTCCGGTTTCCCTTCCACGAGCCCGGGGCCCACTCCCCTGGCTGCCTGCTTGGTTGGCCTGTGTGCTGCCCAGAGCCGGACTTGACTGACCCAGGGCCTTTGAAAACGGAGTGGGGACAACTTCTGGGGAAGCAAGGCCCCACCTGCAGGGTCTCTGGGGCAGTGGTGGCCAGGAGCTGGCCTGCTGCTAGGTGCTCTGGGGTGGGTTCCCTTGGCCAGGGTTGGGCCACAGAAGTTGCTTCAGCATTGGAATTGGATGTTGCCGAGACAGCGTCGTGGAGCGCTGTGTGACTTTGGGGAAGTCATTCTCTCTCTCTGGGCCTCAGTTTTCTTATCTGCAAAATGGAAGGAATTAGACTTAATCAGTGAATGCTTTTTTTTGAGCCTGGACATACTCTGTGGATCATTGGTCACTGGAGTATAGGGAGGCCCCTAGACAAGGTGTCTTGGCAAAGTCTGAGCCAGAAACTTGGACCGTTCAGCCTCTGCTCACATACCCCTAGGGATGAGGAGCTCATTGCCGAGGTGGGCTTTTTTTTTTAATGGCTGTATTGGTTAGAAAGTCCTTCGTTTCAGTGTGCTGTGCTGAGCTTCTCTTTCCATGGCTTTGCCCATAGGTCCTGCTTCTGGGACTCAAGGAGGAGGCCAAGGCCTCGGGTGAGGACGGGCTGCAGGGGCTGCACTTAAACTCACCATCAGTTCCTAGGACATCATGTCCAAGGGCTTATTCAGGACTTCCTGGGTGCCCAGTGTGTCACAGTTAAGCAAAAGCTTGCTCAGTCCCTGTACTCGCTTATTCATTCATTCACTCACTATGTCCTTAACACTAGATGGGCGCCTCTTCCAGACCAGGGCCCATGCTGGATTTGGGTACCCAGAGTCCAGGGGAGCACAGTCTCTGTCTGCAGGGGAGACAGATCTAGGAGCATCATTCAATCAAAGTGAGACATTCCATGCTAATAATGAGCTCTGACACATGGTACTCTACAATAGTTTCCTAAATGCTTTTTATTTTAGAATAGTTTTAGATGTACACAAAGATTGTATCGCTAAAGACAGTGCAGAGTTCCCATACACCCCATACCTGGTTGCCCTATTGTTAACGTCTTACATTTGTAGGGTACCTTGGTCACAAGTAATGAGCCAATGTTGACACATTATTTGTAATGCCTTTTTGGTACATTAACTTATTTAGGCCAGGTACAGTGGCTCATGCCCGTAATCCCAGCACTTTGGGAGGCCAAGGTGGGAGGATTGCTTGAGGCCAGGAGTTTGAAACCAGCCTGGGCAACACAGCGAGAACTTGTCTCAACAAAAACTTTCAATAACAGCCAGGTGTGGTGGTGTACAACTGTAATCCTAGCTACACGTGAGGCTGAAGCAGGAGGATCGCTTGAGCCCAGGAGTTCAAGACTGCAGTGAGCTATGATCACACCACTGCACTCCAGCCTAGAAGTGAGACCTTGTCACAAAGAAAAAACAAACAAACCAAAAAAATTACATTAATTTTATTCTTCAAAACAACACACTGATGTCATGGCTCTCCTTGTTTTACAGATGAGGAAACTGAGGCACAGAAAGTAAGGTAGCTCACTGAAGGTCGTACAGCTAGTGAAGGACCCAGTGTATACTACCAGGCAGGCAGTCTGGCCCCAGAGCCCTTGCTCTTAGCTAGTGGTCTACATTTCCTGTATGTCTGGGGTGGGGGTAGTGGCACAGAGGGTAGTCAAGGGGTCTTCCTGGAGGAGGTGTTTGAGCTGGCTCCCGTCAGCACCATACCGAGTGGCACTTTGAAGGCCAGTGAAGCCGTGTCTGGGCCAGCTCCGGGTCCCTGCAGCTAGCACAGGTTCTTTTACTCAGGAGCCAGGAACAGAGAGGGCTGTGGTGCGTGCCCGAGGGGCGGACCTGCTGCAGGGCCCAGCAGAGTGAAGGTGCGTCTGGGCAGAGGCGGCAGCAGGGGCAGCGAAAGCCCGGACGATCGGCTGAGGGCCTGGAGCAGGGCTGGTGGCCAGGAAAGGCCTGACTGCGCCTGAGGAAAGCTGGGGAAGGTTTTATGTTTGTTTTAAAAATAATTCCAAATGTATCTCTAAAGGCTAAGAACTCTTTTTAAACATGACTTCAACGTCATTACCACACTTGAAAAACTTAACGATAATTTCTCGCCAATGTCGGTATCTAGTCAGTGTTCGAATGCCCACATTGTCTCATGAACTTGTTTTCACTTTGTTTTGCTTTACAGCTATTTTTGTTATTCAAGTCAGGATGTAAATAATTTTAATTGGTGGCTATGTCTAAGCCTTTTTTTATTTTATTTCTTTTATTTTTTATTTTTATTTATTTATTTTGAGACAGGATCTTGCTCTGTTGCCCCAGCTAGATTGCAGTGGCATCATTATAGCTCACTGGAGCCTTAAACTCCCAGACTCAAGTGATCCTCCTGCCTCAGCCTCCCAAAGTGCTGGGACTATATATGTCAACCACTGTTCCCGGCCTCTGAGTCTTTTTAAAAAAAAAATCTATAGATACTCCCCCACCTGCCCCCACCACCAGCCGTCTCTCTTTCTCTCGCTCTCAATCTGGCTTTTTTTTTTTTTTTAAATGTATTTGTTGAGGAAAGCTAGTCATTTGCCCTCTTAGAGGTCTCCACCATCTAGATTTGCTGTCGGTATCGCTATGGTGCAATTTAACATGTTCCTCTGTGCCCTGAGAGTAAATTGGTCGAGTTCTCGACAGGGGTCAGATGTGTTTGTGGGGAGCCCTGTTGTGTTGTGAAGAACACCTGGAGGGGTGTTGGGGTGCTGGAGGCTGCAGGGGCCCCTAGGCTGTGACTCTGGGGATGAGCTGCTTTGGCCTGAGCTTGGGGGGGTGGAGGACAGTCAGGAAAAGAGAAGCTCAGAAGTCCACATGGGGTCCAAAGGGGTTCACTTGGCTTTGGGGGAAGCTAGGGAGGAGGAGGGGGAAGAGTCACAAGATTCTCTCTTTTAGCACCATGGGAAATAGATTTTTATCTTTATTTTGGGGACCATGGAAAGTTTTCTTTCCCCCTAAATTTTGACCATGAAAACTTTCAAACATATAGAAAAGTTGAATAGTGCAATGATCACCACCACTGAGACCCAATAATTAACATTTTGCTAATATTCTTTATCTATATATAGGTAAATAAATATCTCTCTCTTTCTCTCTCTCTCTTTCTGCTGGACCATGTGAAAGTAAGTTGCAGAAATCATGACACATCAGCATGTATCTCCTAAAAGTGATCCTCCCCTACCTGACCATTAGTATTGCTAAGAAAATGAACAGAAATCAGATGTCTGGCAAGCTCGAGATCATGTCACTTGCTGAGTGCCTGTTGTGGGCCAGGCCTGGCGCTCGGCCCAGTTCCATTTCCTCTCGACCCTGACAACCACAGGCAGCGGTCTTGCATTCTTAGGAGGAGAATAGACAACAGAGAGGTACAGTGACTCACCCAATGTCACACAGCTTGGTAGTGTGACAGTCAAGGCAGAACTTGACTGGAACCCACACCTGTGTGGCCCCTTGACCTGCCCCTTGCATGGACCCTTTCTAGGCTTGGGTAGAAAGCTGTGTCATTTGAGGAAGAAAACAGCACTGTGCTGTCCATATTCATGAGCCAAGGTGCAGAGAGGTAAAAGGACATGCTCAAGGTCACACGGCAATTGGATGGGGCCAGCATTCCAGCCTCCTGCCCTCTCCTCCCCACAGCCCATCAGCTGGGCACCCTCTGCTCCCTCCGGTTAGGCACAGGGCAGGCTAGATGGCTCCTGGGATTCATCTGGACATGGGAATCCTTCCAGATGGACAGGCTAGGCTGCAGCTGAGAAGGACGGGGCTGGTGCAGTCAACAGAATCAGCCTAGAATCCTGGCTCTGCCACTTTTTAGCTGGGTGACCCAGGGCAAATGGCTTAACCTCTCTGATGCTCAATCCCCCCTAAACCTACCTGCCAAGCTTGTTTGGAGGCTCAAATGAGGCAGTGCCCAGTGCCTGGCACACAGCAGGCATTCTTTAAATGTTTCCATTTCTCCTTCCACCTTCTGTTTATGGCTTCTTGTACTTAGTTGATGTTTAATAAATGTGGAGTTTGCTAATTCAGTTGGCCACTATTTATGGGAGACCCACCCTGTGCCAAGTGCTTGGCCTTGGAGAGTCAGTGGGGAGCAAAACATGTGGTTCTTACCCCCGTGGGGCCTGCAGGTTGTGGGGGACAGGGGTCAGTCTGCTAGAGAAGTGTTGGAGGGCAGCCCCACAGGGCGATTGGAGGACAGGGGCTCCCTGAGGAGGGAACCATTGCACCAAGAGCAAAAAGAAGCTCAAGCATTAATGGGACAGTGGTGAGCAGGGGAAGGGGGAGATGAATGAGATCATGCCACTTCTCTCAACCTCAGCTTCCCCACCTGTAAAATGGGCTGCTGACACTAGCTGGGTGGCTTGCTTTGAGGACTTGGTGACATCACAGATATGAATATACTCTGCAAGCCATGAAGATCCCCCCAGCAGAGGCCTGCAAGTGTCAGAGGCCCCTGTTCTCCTCCTCTGGCCCCTCTGGAAGGCTCACCTTCTGCTTTCCTCTCCCCAGTGTTGGACAAGTGGTGAATATCAAGGCCAAGGTGAACCGGGCCTTCAACTCCAGCATGGAGGTGTGTGGGGTGGGCACTGCCTGGGAATGGGTGTGTGGGAGGGTCCTCCGCCCCCTCTTCCCGTTCCTCACGGCCACCAGCCCAGGCACGCTCCATTCACAGAGCCCTGGCTGGGGGAGCGGAGCTCTGAAACGGCTGGCACAGGTAGGAGGATCCTAAGGATCTTCCTGTCCAACAGCCCATTACACAGAAGGGAAAATCAAGGCCCAGGGCGAGAAGGGACTTGCCCCAGCTCACTCAGCTACATAGATTCCAACATGGGACTTGACTGTTGTCATCTAGCCTCGGCGGGCAGGCAGGTGTGGGAGTGGAGGAAAGACAGCCGCAGCGCCTGGTCCAGAAGCAGAGGGGCTGAGGCAGGAGAGGACTAGACTGCAGGTCTTTAGCTAGCTCCCACAGTCTCCTCATCTGTCTGGTGGGAAGGTGATCGTGCCTGTGTTGCAGGGTTGCTGAAGGTTCAGTGGTCGCACTGCCTGGTGATGCCCAGGGCCCTGTGAGCTGGGGGAGATGACTCTATTTCTCAGCTGTGTACTTAAGGCCCCAGGCAGCTTCACACAGCTGAGCTGGTGGTTCCTGAGGGACAGCAGAGTCCTGACTCTGCCTCTGGGCACCAGGTAAATGCCCAGGTATCCTCCAGGTGCCCCCAGGTGTCCATCCTTTAAATTTACCCAAAATTTTACCTGCTTGAAGCCCTTCTGTGGACACAGTCTCATTTTTGGCCTCTCGATAACCCTGCGAGGGCAGGTGTGATCACTCCTATTGTACAGAGGAGGAAACCCAGACCAGAGAAGGGAAGTGACTTGCCTGAGGTTTCCCCGGGAGCCAGGGACAGGGTCAGAACTACTCCAGGTCTCTGCCCCCCTAGACTCGGTAGGTGATACAGAAATATCAGAGGCCTGGCCTGGGGGGACTTCCTGTCTTCATCTGGGAGGCCTCTCTGATGAGCTCTGTGTCTTCCCTCCTCAATCCTCCCACCTTACTCTGCTGTCCAGGTGGGCATCCAGGTGGCCTCTGAGGACTTGTGCTCTGAGAAGCAGTGGAGTGTGTGCAAGGCCTTGGCCACCTTCGTGGCCCACCGGGAGATCTCCAAGGTGGGTGCCTATACCTGGCTGCTCAATGCTGCTCAGCGACCCGGGCAGTTGTCACGCTGGGCCTAGGTCAGGGTGTGAGGCTGGGGGCAGGGGAGGGGCACAGCAGGGAATCCATAGCCCCCAGAGACAGGCCCACCCCCCACCGCAATCCAACCCCAGGCACCTCCCTCTCGCCTTCCTCTCACCTCTCCCCTTCCTCTCACCTCTCCCTGCCCATCTCATGCAAGGATTCTTTTATTTTTTTATTTTTTTATTTTATTTTTTTTTGAGACAGAGTCTCACTCTGTTGCCCGGGCTAGAGTGCCGTGGCATCAGCCTAGCTCACAGCAACCTCAAACTCCTGGGCTGCAGTGATCCTTCTGCCTCAGCCTCCCAAGTAGCTGGGACTACAGGCATGCGCCACCATGCCCAGCTAATTGTTTCTATATATATTTAGTTGGCCAATTAATTTCTTTCTATTATTAGTAGAGACGGGGTCTCGCTCTTGCTCAGGCTGGTTTCAAACTCCTAACCTTGAGCAATCCGCCCGCCTCGGCCTCCCAGAGTGCTAGGATTACAGGCGTGAGCCACCACGCCCGGCCTCATGCAAGGATTCTTTCAGTCTCACCATTCCTCACGTCCGGCGTGACAGCCCCCCATCCTCTGAACCTTTGCCCAAGGAGGGGACCTGGGGAGCATGTGGAGGATGAATGTGCTGCATGAGGGCAACGTGGAGGCAAGAAGACGGGCAGAGGGAGGAAGCCGGGCAACTGACCCGCAGCCCAGGCCTGCTGTGTGCCCACCTTGGGCATGAGATGGGGGCGCGGACAGGCCCCTGTGCTGTTTTAGGAAGCTGGTCCTGAGCATCCCTCCTCTGTTCCCTGGCCTGCAGGTGAAGCTGAAGCAGATCACACCGCGGACGGAGGAGGAGAAGACCGAGCACAGTGTGGCAGCTGAGCGCCGGCGCATGCGCCTGGTCTATGCGGACACCATCAAGGACCTCCTGGCCAACTGTGCCATTCAGGACGGTGAGCAGCCGCCACCGTGCGTGGGGAGGGCAGCTGGCATCCTGCATGCCCCTCTGTCCTGAGCCCCACTGGGCAGAGGGAGGAAGAGAGGCTCCCAGGGATTTGCACCCGCTGGTGGCCCCAGACCTGCCCAGCCCTGTTGGCCCCAATGGCTCCTCCAGGGAAAGGGAGTGTTTGGGCCTCTCACCCAGCGCCCAGGAACTGCGAAGGTGGGGCTAGGCCACATGGAAGTCCCTTTGCTGTCCACAAAATGCGGTTGGGACTCTGGGGGCTGAGGTGTTTAGGAAGGTAGAATCGAGCTAGGCCTTGAAGACTCTCTAGGATTTTTTTAAAAAGCATATATATATATTCCCTGTCCCCAAGCTATGGAATAAAAAGCAAAACTCTCTTTCAGCTTCATTATTAAATAAATAGAGAAAAAGAAAAAAAGAAAAAGCAAGACTCCCTCCTATCCCAGAGCCCAGGTCTCCCTCGCTAGAAGCAACTACTGTTTCCTGTCTTTGGCTATCTTTCCAGAAGTATTCCCTGCATATTTGAGCATAGTATGTATTATCTAGCCTCTTGCTTTTACCTGAAAGGGAGCAAACGGTACATACCATTCTGTATCTTGCTTTTTTCACCTTGCAAATATATCTTGGAGGTTGTTCTATACCAGTACACAAAGATCTACCTGGGACTGGGAAGGAGGGTGACAGGTGGACTAATGAGGAAAGGTGTCCTGACAGCGGACAGTCTGGGCAAAGGCCTAGAAGGGGGGAACTTGGATTTGTTTACCAATCTTCAGAATATTCAAATGTGGGTCTTCCTTGAAACCTAAAGAAGGCAATTTTAGGAGAAATAAAAGTCATTCAGGGGCTTGGCATGGTGGCTTACGCCTGTAATCCCAGCACTTTGGTAGGATGAAGTGGGAGGATCGCTTGAGGACAGAAGTTTGAGACCAGCCTGGGCAACATAGGAGATGCCATCTCTAGAGAACAGCAGCAACAACACAAACAAAACAAAGCAAATCAAAAGTCCATTCAGCTGCCCAGAGTGGGGAGAGAGCAGGTGGAACTTGTTGAGCTCAGTGAAGGCCGCGAGCTGTGCTCCGAATTCCGTGTGCCCTATTTATGTGGGGTTTGGAGGCTGGGGCTGGGGAGGCCCCGCTCTTTCCACAGTCGTCAAGGAGCCCTTGATCCATCCATCCCACTGCAGCTCTCCCGAATCCCCACTGTACTGACAGCTGTCCCACCCAAGGGGCAGCCTTTGCCTGGCACACAGGCCCCAGGCGCCTCCCGTCACTCGCTGCAGCTCCAGCCAAGCCAAGCCAAGGCCCCTTTGTGCCCTGTGAATATCCTGCCCGTCCTGTCTCCAGACCTTGCTCAGGCCATGCTCAGCTTCCCCTCCTCTCTGCCCCTGCCCTGCCTGTGCACCAGCCTGCAAGCCAAGTGGAATGCCCCCTCCCTGCTGGGCCCTCCCTGAAGAGGTCTCTCTCTGGAGATGGGTGACGAGTCCCCTTGGGTTGGGTGGGGCACATCAGCATCTGCTCCCCTGGTGCCCAGGGCCCCTTCGCTCCCTGACCTCTCTTACAGAGGGTATCCTAATGCCGCTGCTGCCCAGGGACAAGGGAATCGTCAGGACAGAGACTGGGAAGAACTATCCTTTTGAAGTGTGCACCTTATAACTGTGATCATATTTAATCTTCAAGCAGTCCTATTGGGCCAGATTTGACACCTGCCCTTTGCAGATGAGGAAGTTGAGGTTCAGGGGTCACTTGATTTGCCCCAGGTCATGTAGGCTGTAGGGGGTGGAGCTGAGGCTCAAACCAGGTGTGTCTTATCTGAAAGCTGGTGTTCTCTCCACTGCCCTGTGATGGGCTCATCTCTTTCATCCTGTGTCCCTCGTTCCTCACCCAGAGCCAGCCTGTGCCTCATGCACACTGGTGCTGAGTGAGTAAGAGAACCCAAGCAGGGTGGAGTAGTGCAGGTGGGGGTCCTGGGGCTGCCCACGGTGAGGGGCTGCCCTTGGGAGCCTTCTTACCTTCCTGCCCCCCTCCCTTTGCCCACTCCCTGGTCAGATCTGGAGAGCAGAGACTGCAGCTGCATGGTGCCAGCAGAGAAGACCCGTGTGGAGAGCGTGGAGCTGGTCCTGCCCCCCCATGCCAATCACCAGGGTAACACGTTCGGGGGTCAGATCATGGCCTGGATGGAGAACGTGGCCACCATTGCAGCCAGGTAAGGGGAGAGCATGCCGCCTCTGCCTCTCCACCCTTTTCCTCCTTCCCTTGGCCAGATCCTCGAGGAGGAGAAACCATTGTGTGGTGTTGGCATTCAAGGCTTCAGAAGCTTGGTTGTTCTGTTAGGGTAACTCAGGCTTTCAGACCCAGAGAGCAGTGATTTTTTTGTGATGTGACCATTCCTTCCTCCATCCAAAAAGCCCTCCACAGCCCCCATCACCTATGTGGGGACCACCAGGCCCCGTGACTGGCACTAGAGCCTGCCCTTGATCTGGCCCTGCCTGCATTCCTCCTGGTATCCACGCTCCTGTGCCCATCCCCCACGTTCCCAGCCCTGCCTTTGCTCCTGCTGCAACTTCTCAGCTACACCCCAACTCTTGCTTGGCTGCTAAAATCCTGCCCACCTCCTCCATGAGACCATTTCTGACTGTTCCCTTCTTAAAAGTGAAAATAATTGTTTCTCCTATTACCTCTGTGCCTGGGGCTTGTTCTACCCTGAATATTATGGAATTTTTAATGGTTGTGATAACTGACATTCACTAATTGATACTCTCACAGCTCCATGGCTTTGTACTTGCTGTTCCCTCTGCCAGGGGTGCCCTCCCCCACTCATGTCCTCCCCAGCCAGGTAGATTCTTCCTTGTCCTTTGGAGCCGAGCTCAAAGGGCTCCTTCTCCTACTCAAGCCAGTGCATAAGCAGGGCCCATTACGGCAGCCCTGCCGGGAGCTCTATGAGATCTGAGGAGGGTGAGCGCCTGCTGGTCAGGGAAGGCTGCCTGGAGGAGGGGCGCTTCAGCTGGGCCTTGGGTGATGAGTAGCTTTCGTAAGGGGAAGGCTCCAGGTACTGGGAACAGCAGGTACTAAGGGGTAAAAGTTGGAAAGAAAATGAGGAAGGGGTTTATCCCTGCTTGAGGCTTTCTTCTGCCACTTCAAAGTCAGCCCCTTTCCAGCCATGCACATAGACCTCAGTATTTTAAGCTATGAAATGGGATTTTAGTTCTGTGCCTCTGAGCAAAACTGTCACGGGGTTGGGTGGCAGTGGGTAGGTCAGAGGGCAGTGGGGATTCCAGGTTCTATCTAGGGGTGGGGTGGGGAGAAGCCTGGCCCAAGCTAGTGGCTGAAGCGCTGGGGACATTTGTCCTATCTGCCCACCCTCTGCCTCCTCAGCCGGCTCTGCCGTGCCCACCCCACGCTGAAGGCCATCGAGATGTTCCACTTCCGAGGCCCGTCCCAGGTCGGGGACCGTCTGGTGCTCAAGGCTATTGTGAACAACGCCTTCAAGCATAGGTGAGGGGCTGGGATGGGCGTGGCTCTTTCTAGTGCTAGGAAGGACCCTTTTCCTGTAGACGAGGTCTAAAGCCCTGCCTGTCTGCTGGGTCCCCTCACTGTCACCCAAATTCACTGTGATGTTCCCTGCTCTGGAGCCTTCCCTCACACCCTCCTCCCGTCCTGCCCACCCAGGCTGGGTTGGGGCCCCTCCTCTTGCTCCTCCATCCCCTGAGCCCCCAGGGTCTCCCATCGCACCATGTGCACCATCTGCCTCTCTCGCCCCTCCTGCCTCCGAGCCTGGCCCACTGTGAATGAAGGATCTCGGGCCACTTCTTGCCAGTGTTTGTTTGCTTATCAAAACTTTCCCACCCACTTCCTAAAAGAGTTAGTCCCCAGAGTCCTTACTTTGGAGTGATTCTGATGCCTAGGCCCATGAAAGCTTACTTTACATAAGTATATTTTTTGGTGATTTCAGAGGTCATGACACAATCATTAAAAGTGAGGGATCTGAGCCAGGCCACCAGAGTTCAAGTTTGGCTCCATCTCTTGCTAGCTGTATGTCCTTGGGCAGGTTACTTGACCCCTCTGAGCCTCAGTTCTTTCACCTATAAAATGGGACTCACCACGACCTTATAGTTGTGAGCATTCAGTGGAGGCAGGATGCCAGAGAAAACGTCCCGTAAGGCCGGCCCTTGTTGCTATGATGATGATGATTTTATTATTATTATTATTACTGTTGCTATTAGCAGTCTGACCAGCACACATGCTGCTGCTGTGCCGGGGAAAAGCCCTTTCCCAGAACTGCAAGACCTGGTTTCTAGTCCGGATATGTGGCCTTGGGAAAATGATTGCCCAGTGCCAGGTCTTGGTTTGCCCACCTGTATAATGTCCACGTTCTGTGACCAGAGAAATTCCTAAGCAAGGGGGAAAGGTCATGGCTGCTTTTATAATTAATAAAGATGATAAAATCTCAATGCATAGCAGCAACTGGGCTGTTAGGAGAACGGCTGTCATAGGGCTTGTGAATATGTGCATAATGAACAATTTTTCTAATCGGGCTGTCCACCTCCACCTCCTGGGCTATGTCCCTTCGTAGCCCTTTGCAGTTTTTGACTACATATTACATCTTTGCTTTCTTGTTTGTTTCCACCTCCCCCAGCTGTTAGCTCATAAGGCATGGACTGGACAGGTGTATTCATTTCTGTGTCCCACAGGGCTGGACACATAGTAGGTGCTCTGTACACACTGATCGGGGGAGCAGTTCTGGGTGTCCTGCCAGTGGCGGTGAGCCAGGTTGCTGGAAGAACTGCAGGAGTGTATGTGCACACATGTGTGCATGTGCGTACTGCATGTGTGCGTGCATATGTGTGTGTGCACGTGTGCTGGGGAGGGGCGTGGCCTTGGGAAGGTCTGTCCATCATGGAAGCAGCTCTCCCTCCCCCCAGCATGGAGGTGGGTGTGTGTGTGGAAGCCTATCGCCAGGAGGCCGAGACCCACCGCCGGCACATCAACAGCGCCTTCATGACCTTCGTGGTCCTGGACGCGGATGACCAGCCCCAGTTGCTACCCTGGATTCGGCCCCAGCCTGGGGTGAGTGGCAGCAGCACCCTGCCCCCCAGAAGCTCCCCTCCCTGTCTCTCTGCACAGGAGTTGGGGGGCCCACAGCCCCCTGACAGGCCTAGGGGCACAGCGAGCTCTGAGTGTCCTGGTTGTGAGCCCCCGGAGCCCCCTGTGCAAGGCAGGCACCTTGCCTAACAGAACTTGGACAATGCATGTAGGTCTGGCTCATAGCTGGGTGTTAAGGGGCCATCCTGAGCCTGCAGAGTTGGAAGACCACTGGCTTTGGAGTCAGATGTGGGTTGGAAACTGACCTCTGCTGTGTTCAAGTGGGTGCCTCTGCCAGCTTTCAGTCCCCATCTGTGAAATGGGCATACCTGCAGTCCCTGCCTCACCAGGGTGTGGGTGGTATATGGACTACTGACTCTGTGCCTGCCTAAGCCCTGGAAGATCTCAGTACAGCGCGATGGTGACAACTGAGCAAGGGGCCCAGGGACGAGTCGGGGGCTTGGCTTCAGAGGCTCTTAAAATATGCTCCCTGTGCCTCCTGTGGGCTGGGCTGTGGCCATGGAGAGGCCATCCCTCCCTCTGGGAAGGTCCTGCCCCTCTGCCCGCCTCCATGGGCTGTGCAGTGGGGCAGTCTAGAGTGGGTGGATCAGGAGCTGTGGCCATGGCTGCTCCCCACGCATTTGTCATTTTGTGTTCGTGCCTGGGGGATGTCAGAGGTGGTGGTATCGGCAGTGGGCTCAAGTCAGGCCGTGGGGTTCCGATCCTGGCCCCGCCTCTCACCCCTATGACTAGGGCGAGCCACTCAACCTCTCTGTCTCGGTTTCCTCCCCTGTGGACTGGGGAGAGTGCTCGCACGGCCTCCGCGGGCTGTTGTAAGATTCCGTGGAACTGTGCATGGAAAGCACTTGGGGCTGGCAGGTAGCAAGGGCTCAACGCATGTGGGCTCTGGTTACCATGGCGAGTGCCCTCTAAGCATCCATTTTACAGAGGAGGGAACCGAGGCCAGCGAGGGGAAGTGTGTTCCCAAGGTCACTCAGGTCTGAGGGTCCCTGGCACTTTCCTGGCCAGGAGGTTCTTATCCAGCTGCCCCAGTGAGGCCTGAAGTGCTCTTTAGGGCTGCAGGGCCCCCTTGAGCCCTGGGGGTGGGGAGAGGGCAGGGACGGGGCAGGGGACTAGCTGGGTGTCCCTCCCACACCACAGCCTGTTCCTACTTCCTCCCCAGGACGGCGAGCGGCGGTACCGAGAGGCCAGTGCCAGGAAGAAGATCCGCCTGGACAGGCAAGTGAGGCTGGGCGGTGGGTGCGAGGTGGGGTTCAGGGCTGTCCCCTGCCCCGCTGAACCCAGGGCTCTCTCGTTTCTTCAGGGCTGGCCAGGTTGGGCCCTTTCTGGTACACCCGGATAGGCTCTCACTGGCCTCATTACACAGGGGTCTGATGGCCCGTTGTGCAGGCAAGTGTGCTGAGGACAGAGGGTTAGGTGGCTTGCCCAGGGGCACACAGACAGGCATGATCTGCAGAGTCAGGATTTGAGTCTGGTGGGGTCTGGCCAGTTTGAAATGCTGAGCTCCTTCCACCGGCTCTGACGCCGAGTGGCAGATGAAGCAAGAAAGGTTCAGAAGGAGATGTGGTTGCTCCGGATGGAAACCCATGTGTGTCTGACGCTGCTGTGAAAGCCATTTATAAACTTCAGAGACTGTAAACACACCAGGGTTCACAAAATGTTGTTAGTAAGAAAGTATGCATTTATGCGGCACTTACTGTATGCCAAGCACTTTTCTCCTTGTAACGACCCTGTGAGGCAGGTATGCCCACTGAGCCCATTTCACAGATAGGACACTGAGGCATGAGGGTGGAGTGGTTGAGCAGGCATGTGGGGGACTGAGCCTTAAACCCTGTACCCTTCCTTGCTGGTTGGTTCCCCGCCTCCGCACTGCTGCGGTGTGGTGGGCTGCGGCCGTGTGCTGTCCCCAGGCTCCCTAGCAGGCAGGATCCCCCACACAGCCTGCAGTGACGTCTGTTGAAAGCGATGGACTTTCAGCAGTTGCCATCTTCCCTCCCTTTTAGGAAGTACATCGTGTCCTGTAAGCAGACTGAGGTGCCCCTCTCTGTCCCCTGGGACCCTAGCAACCAGGTAAGGCCCCCTGCTCCGAGGGGACAATCCTCAGGCCCACAAGGGCCCCCACCCTCCCCTGCTGGTCTGAGTGGGTTTGGAGGAAGGCCTGAAGGGAATAGGGTAATTCATACCATGCCATGCCTTGCGACTGGTTCAGATAGCAAAGGGCTCTCCTGTGTCCCCTGTTTGACAGGAGGGAGCTGACCCCGAGAGGCAGAGTGACGTGTCTAGGGTCACAGGGCTCTTTCCGCAGTACCTGCCCCGCTTCGTCCCCCAGGAGGGGCAGGGTAGCGGCAGCGTCCGTGTGCTCTCCTAGGTGTACCTGAGCTACAACAATGTCTCCTCCCTGAAGATGCTCGTGGCCAAGGAGAACTGGGTGCTGTCCTCAGAGACCAATCAGGTAGCTGGCCCCGCTCCCCGTCTTTCCTTTCCGCTCTGAGCAACTGGAAGTGGCGGTGGCAGGCGACAGGAACTCTCACCGCTTATGTCAGAAGGGGATTTCCTCAAGGGAATTGGGTGAGGCTGTGGAAACAGCCACCCCTGTCTGGGGGGCCTGGAGAGGACCCCAAATCCTATCTCCTGCCTGCCCCCCTTCTTGCTGCAACCTCTCGTGCCTGCTGCTCTCTGCCCAGCCGCTTCCTCCCTCCCTCTCTGCTCCTCTGCATAGAGTAGCTGCAGGATGGGGGCAGCAGGCAAGCATGGGCAGGGGAGGCCCGACCTCTGCCACCTGCCTGTGCCCTCGGACGAGCTGCCTCCCACCTGTGACTTGAGGGATGGGATGGGCACCTGGCCCAGACAGTCTACTGCATGTTGCCTCAGTTGCTGCTTCTTAAGGCACCTTCGTGTCTGTGTGTGCTGCATTCTCTCAACAGCCCATCTTCATGGGGATGTGACTGAGGCTCAGAGAGGTTGAGCTGCCTTTTCACAGTCACACAGCATGTCAGTGTCAGTCTTGAGCTTCCAGTCCCGGCATCCCCCTCAGCCCACCCCGACACCCAGCATGGTCTGCGGAGGGGACATGGGATTGAGGCTGCCCTCTGCCCGATGCAGGTCCGCCTGTACACTCTGGAGGATGACAAGTTCCTCTCCTTCCACATGGAGATGGTGGTGCATGTGGATGCGGCCCAGGCCTTCCAGCTGCTCTCTGACCTGTCTCGGAGGCCGGGGTGGGACAAGCACTACCGGTGAGGGGCAGGGTGTGGGCGGGGCAGGGTCCCCTCTTAGGCCTAGGCGGGGAGGGTATCTCCTCCTTCTGCTCTGCCCCTGCTGGCCGTTAGGGGGCTGGATTGGGGTGGGAGTGGGGGTGAGCTGTAGTCAGGTAGGGGTCAGGGGCATGGGTATTTTGGAAGGCATTGAGCCTGGAATGGGAGTTGAAGGCCTCAGCTTAAGTTCTGTTTCTGTCCCAAATAGCTGTGTGACAGTGGGCAAGTCACTTCCTTTCTGGGCGTCAGTTTCCCCTCTCCTGAAATGGGTACTTGGCCAGGTACAGTGGCTGCTCAGGAGGCTGAGGCAGACGGATGGCTTGAGGCCAGGAGTCCGCGGCTGTAGTGCATTGTGGTCGTCCCTGTGAATAGCCCCTGCACTCCGGCCTGGGCAACATAGTGAGACTGACCCTCGTCCCTTAAAAGACAAAATAGGTACTTGGAGGTGGGACATAGATTTACACTCAGGGATAGTGATTTTCAAACCGTGTGCTCTGGAGTTGTGTTCCCAAAGGGGGTTCAGGAACTGTTTGGGGTGGGTTCGAAGGCTGAGGGGTGCGTGAGACCCCTCCTGGGTTCAGGCCAACTAATCCAATAGCCAGTTTGCTGAATTTACCAAGTTTGCTGGGTCTTTTTAACAAATATATACATGTATATGTTATTTTTTATTAGAAGCCTACACTGGCAACCCAATGAATATGTTATTTTTGAATACAGTGAGTGCCTATGAATATTAATGTATTATTCCTTTGAATACATTTATTCCCCAAATTTACTGATTGTTCATATGAATATCTTCTTGAATTTAGTCAAGGAAGATAAAGATGTTCTTAGGAAAATAGCCAACATTTCCGTGTTAAATGTGGGAACGTTAAATTTTAAACTGGCATATTTTTAGGTCCCTTTAAAGTCACTTTCTGTTCTGCCAACACCCCAGCTTTGGAGGTCTTTGGTAATCTCCATCGGTGCTGTTGTGAGGAGCCTATATTCCCGAGTATTCCCACAAGGAGGATCTGGGTATTTAGAAATTCAGTGCGCGCTGGTCCTTTGGCGAGTTGATTTTAGACAAACCGGCCTGCTCCTTCCTACCCCACTGTCTTCACCAGAGCAGGCCCACTTATAGCTCTATACACAGGCTTCCTGCTTAAGGTTTCTTTGCAAAAAGGATTGCATTGCTTTAAAAAGCCCCAATCTAGGTGGCCCCAGGCCTGCTGGCAGTGCCTTTCGAGAAGCCAGAGAGGTGATTGGGCGGTGGATGGCTGGTGCAGGGGAGGGCAGTTATGCATGCAGTATGAAGGCTTCCTGGAGGAGGTGGGCTGGTGTGGGCCTCAATGGCCAGATCAAATCTTGCTACTTGGTAGGATTTGGGGGAAGTGGCCTATAGGAAAGAGAGCCCCCAGCTCCTTCCCCCTCCTTTGCCCACAGGACAGAAGTGAGCAGGCTCTGAGTATGGGTGGGAGATTAAGGAGGAGGTGGTGGGTCTGGACACTGTCGTGTGTACCTGTGTAGGTGTCCCTGTAGGTGTGCATGTGTCAATGTGTACCTATGTGTGTACCTGGGCACGAGTGTGCCATATGTCCAGGCCTGGGGGCACATCTCTGCTGCCTGGTAGCTTGAACAGATCCCAGCCCTGCTTCCTTATTAGCTCTGTGGGCAGGTTATGTCCCTGAGTTCCAGCCCCCCATCTGTAAAATGGGGATACTAAGTACCCCCCGCATGGGGCTGTTATGGAGATTAAATGAGGTAACACATATTAAGTACTCAGAACAGCGCCAGGCACACAGTGGGTGCTCACTAAGTATTAAGTACAGCTACTAAGTCACCACATCCATGTGGTGTGTGTGCACCTGCAGACATGTACAGACACATATGGTTCTGTGTGTGCACTAGAGTCTATCCATGTGTCCAAGTATGTATGATGGGTAACATGTGTGCACGTATGACAACATGTGTGCATGTCTTTGTTCCTGTGTCTGTATGTGCTCATTTGTTTGCATGTGCATGTGTGTGCATGCACATGTGCGTCCGTCTTGGCTGGGCCTTTGTGCCCCTCGCTGGTTGCTGTTGAGCAGTACAGACGACGTGCCCACCACAGAAGCTGCTGGGGGCTGAGCACGGCAGGGCCCGAGCAGACCCACTGCTCACATGGGAGCTGCCACCTCCCCACAGGAGCGCGGAGCTGTTGCAGCAGGTGGACGAGGATGATGCCATCTACCATGTCATCAGCCCCGCCCTCGGTGGTGAAACCAAGCCCCAGGACTTCGTGATCCTGGCCTCGCGGCGGAAGCCTTGTGACAACGGGTGGGTGCCTGCCTGCCAGGGGACACAATAGGGTGGAGTGCCCCAGGAAGGGGCATCGCTTGGAGGTGGAGCTCTGCTTCCCAAGGCTGTGGGACCCCAGGTACTGCTAGACTTTCCTGGGCTGCTGTGGCTTCACCATGGGTTGGAGACAAGGGTACACACTTCCCCTCTGGCCACTCATACCCTAAAGCAGGGCCACTCCTGCCCTGGTGGCCCAGGCTGGGGACGGGGGCAGGGCCTGGGCCCTGGCTGGGCAAAACAGGCCCTCACCTCCTTCTGTGGTGATCCCGCCCCTTCCTACCCTTCCTCTTCTCCAGGGACCCCTATGTCATCGCTCTGAGGTCGGTCATGCTGCCAACACACCGTGAGACACCGGAGTACAGACGCGGGGAGACGCTCTGCTCGGGCTTCTGCCTCTGGCGCGAGGGGGACCAGCTGACCAAGGTGAGGCCTGTCCCCACTCGCCCCTAGCCTGGCTCCACCCAACACCCTGCGTGCATGGAGCTCAGTGCTGTCCAGACCAGAGACCCCTCCCAGCGGGCTCCCCCTTTCGGTTTTGGGGAGCCTAAGAGTGTCCGGGGCTGAAAAGGAGCCTTTGCTAAGATCTAATCTGTGCAGAGACCGTCAGAGGCCGCCGCGTGGTCTTGGAAAAAAAGCTCTGGATGCTGAGAGCAGAAGGCCTGGGTTCTGATCTAAAATTCCATCTCATCATTTATTTACTCGCATTCCCCTCTTGTCTAGGAAGGCTTTATATGGCTCTGAGGGCCAATAAAACTCCGAAGGGTGGTGAGTGTTAATTGAAAAGTGGGGAGGAGGCCGACGGAGGGTGGGAATACCGCACTCCGGCCTTGCTCACAGCCCCTGCGAGGGCCCTGCTGCCTCACGCCTGCCCGGAGGCTCACCCAGGCGGGGCCTCGGCCCATGTTTGCTGAATTCATACTCCTAAACCAAAGCGCCTCAGAGCCAGCCCTAGGCTTCTATCTCTGTGGCCCCAGAGCACCCTCACTTTAAACGGGGTTTGGTGCTGGGCTCTGAGCACCCAGTCCCTGCCCTCGGGCCTCCCAGCCAGTGGGACATGTGGTGTGCCGCGACAGGGAAGCCGGGGGAAATCTGCCGGAGGGGGTTTTGCCTGCGATGGTGTGATCTCCCAAGACCCCAGGGAGCTGGGCTGTTCGCTGCGCTCCAGAGGGCAAGCAAGGCGGACCCGCACCTGCCCCGTGCCCACCTGCTCTGCCCCCAAGCCCCTCCCCAGCACACCCTCGCTGAGCCTGGCCTCCTGCCCTGCAGGTGTCCTACTACAACCAGGCCACCCCGGGCTTTCTCAACTACGTGACCACCAATGTGGCTGGCCTCTCCTCCGAGTTCTGCACCACCTTCAAGGCGTGCGAGCAGTTCCTCCTGGACAACCGGAACGATCTGGCCCCCAGCCTCCAGACCCTCTAGGTGCCTGCAGTGGCCACAGCATACCCAGCCCCACTCCATGCTGCCCCCAAGGACGCACCTGCAGCTCGTGGAGGAAGGCAGAGGCATTTATTCTTCCCTGCCCCCGCCGTGGGAAGCCTGCACCCAGAGGCCCATGGGCCCACCACCACTGGGTGCTCAGTTCCTGCCAGCATCTGCCAGCAAGTCCTCACGGTAGCCATGGGGCAGCCTGTAGTAGACTCGGGTCCTGTCCACGGCCCTGGCTGCCAGCAATGATGCCTTCACAGAGGCATAGTTGCCCTGGGCAGAGCTGTGCTCCACCGTGACCGTGGCCCGGGGTGAGGCTGCCAGCAGCCTGGCCACTGCTCTGGCTGTGCTCAGGCCCAGTGGCCTGGCCTGTAGCTGAAAGGACACAGGCTGCCAGAGCCCCCGGCATAGCTCCAGCATATCGGTAAGCAGCTGCTCCCTGTAGCCACTGCCCAGCACCTCTGTGGGCCAGCCTGGTGCCACGGTCACGTGGGGGAAGATCTCTGCCACAGCTGTAAGCAACTCTGTGCCGTCCACATGGCCAGGGACCACAAAACTCCCATGGGAGATGGTGGCCCCAACCCACACAGGCCTAGGCAGGAAACCAAGGGTGGAGAGGCGTGCCAGCAAGGCCAGGGATGGCCGGAGGGCTGTAGGCTCTGCTATTTGCAGATGGATGCCCCAGCATCCAGGGTGTGTCGCCAGCTGCAACAAGCATGACTCCAGCATCAGAACAGGGCCACCTGGAGCGTGGACAATGGGCACGGAGTCCTTGGCTACAGTTCCCTGGAGGCCAATGTTCAGCAGGATCATGCCTTCTCTGTCTGGAAGAGGCACAGAGGCAACAGTGTCTAGGGTTTGGATGTGAACATCCCTTGTTAAAGGGGCAGTAGGGGACTCTGGGGACAGCCAAGGACAAGGAGCTGGTGCCTCCCCTCTCTGGAATCTGTCCACCCGGTTCTAGGCTCCAGGTTGAAGGGTGGCTTTATAAATGTGCCTGGTGCATGAGAAACTTCTAGTTCGACTCTTGGCCTTCACCTGTGCCTCAGCCCTAGGGCCTGTGCCCACCTTGTCTGCAGTACTGATGGGTACTGGCCTGAAGGCCAAGAGGCCTCTGGACACCACTGTTCCCTCCCTCTCCCAGGCCTACCTTGTATCCAGGGTGGCATGAAAAGACCCATGTGACCATGGTAACAGAGACCCAGGCATCTACCCCAAGCAAAGGACACCCCGAGTGTGGCTGGGAGCACAGGGCTGAAGCAGGCCCTACCTGGGACGGTCATTGCTGCTGTTCTTCCGCTGCCCTGGACGTCAGGGACCAGCCACTCCACGTCCAGACCGTCACCCCCGGGCAGCTGGAGAAGAGGGATCAGGCTGCCCCCTGTGTAGTACGTTCGCTTCCGCGTAGTATTAGCTGTGGGGACCCAAATTGCCAAGATGAGGTGGCTGCCATCCATGGAGCACCTACTGTAGGCCACAGTGCTACAGGGCCTCTCAGCCTTGCAGCACGCTTTTGTAGATAAGTGACTGTCCACGGTCCCACAACCAGCGAGCCGAGTTGCCGGGGACGGAACGTGATGGAGCCGCATATGTCTGGGTCCAGAGCCGGTGTCCTTCCCCCTCACCTAGTCATGTGGAGTCTCACGGAGCCTCTTTGAGGCGGCTTAGCTGCAGGCTCTCCTAGGTTCAGGGTCAAGGCAACGAGGGGTTGGACAGTAGCCTCTGGACCACTGACTGGCGGGTCCATGGAGGGGCTGCTCTGAACCATTCCAGAGACCTGCAGAGGAACTGTGCCGCAAGGGAAGTACATGGGGCTAGGAATTTGCTGGTTCCAGCCTGAGCTGTACCGTGTACAAGCTGAATATATAAATTCCTTAATGCTCTGAGCCTCAGTTTCCCTATGTGTAAAATGGAATGCCTGCCTCATGGGCATGTGAAGCTTAGAGAGCACAGCATACCGGGCCCTGGCACACAGTAGGGACTCAAAATGCTTCCTTGCTCTCCTGCCACCCTAGATTTTCCCCTTCCGATGTCCCTTCCCCCAAAGCCCTGCTCCAGTGCCCACCCCGTGCTGCCCTGTGCAGAGTCCAGCCCACACCACCCTCCCCAGCTTCCCTCCCTACAGGCCAGCTGCTTGAACTGCGACAGCACGGGCTCGAAGAGGTCATAGTAGACTTGGTGGGCGGCGCTGTTGTCCCGGACGTAGAGCAGATCATCCACTGACATGGGGTCGGAGGCACCCTGCCACAGTGTCAGGCTGTACCTGGGGCCCAGAAAGCAGGCTCAGTGCCCATCTGGGCCCGGCAAGACCCTCTACCCCACTCCTGTGCTCAGAACTGGACACCACTTGGGCCCAGGGGCAGAGCATCTTTCCTCCCGCCTCCTGCCAGCCACCCCTCCCCGAGCACTACTCCTTCCCAAGGGCAGAGGAAGCCAGAGGGAGTCCGGGAAGGATGACTAACGCAGAGGCCTTGGAGGAGGGAGGGTTGGGCTGGCCAGGCTCCTCACTCAGAGGGTTATTTCTGAGTCCCAGGAAAGGGACAAGGATATAAGGGGGAGGGCACTGGGGCTCAGGCGTGAAGTGGGGAAGGGGTTGCCTTGGGATTCCTATAAGGAGCAGCTGAGGAAGTCAGCGCCGGGCAGCTGGGAGCTGATTGCGGAGCACGGGGGTCTCTGAATCCCTGTAGGGCTATCCTGGGGCAGGGGTTGCAGGTGCAATCTGTGTAGCCCCAGGGCACAGCTGGCTCCTGTGGGAGGAAGCTATGGGGGGACAAATTGTCTCAGTATACTTTCCAAGGGGCAGAGGGTTACCCACCAATAGCAGGGCTCTCTGAGTAGGTAGTGAGCAGCCTGTCATCGGAAGTATACAAGCAGAAAGCAGGGACAATGTAGAGGGTAGGGGCACCAGTGGGGTTTGAACCAGATGATCTTTAAGATCCTTCCAGCCATGAGCATTTGGGGGTATCAGTGCCTCCAGGGTGGCAGTGGGTTTGGAGCAAGCAGGGCCTGTGGCAGGATCCTGGGGGTCTTCACCTGTCAGATTGGCCCAGCAGCCAGCTGAAGTGCGGCCAGGCGGCCCGTGCCATGACAGCCCGCACGGGGAAGGTGACCCTCTGCGGCAGTGTCCCCACCAGCTCCTGCATCCGCTCCACCATGTCTCGGGTGTACGTCCTGTTCGGGAACAGGGGCACGTAGAGGGTGGTCCAGCCTGGAGACAGGGTGGCCTCCGGGTACTTCTCCTGGACCAGGGTCAGGAACCTGTGGAGAATCAGAGATGCTACGCTGGTCTCGCAGAGCGGCAAGGACCCCTTCTCCTCCCGGTTCTCATCGCAGAGCTAGGAAGTGGCAGGGCCTGTTGAATCTGTGACAATGAGTTCAGAGCAGAGTCCTAAAGACAGAGTGGCTTGTTCAAGATCCCACAATTAGGGCATGGACTTTGGAGTCAGTCAGGTCCAGGTTCAGCCCCTGACTCTGACCTCGGGCAGTGCACTCAACCCTCGACCTCTTTAATTCTCAAAGACGGCACCCCTTCCAGTGGGGCAGGCCTTCTTACACTTCCCTGGGTGCACGAAGGGGGCCAAATCAGAGCCCTGGCCCGGGTGGGGTGGGGAGTGAGGGTGGAAATTGGCCTCTGCCAGCTATGAGAGTCTCTGAAGTTTCAGATTTTCTTTTTAAATTTTGTTTGAGTTTTGCCCTGATACAAATTTTAATAGGCAAATAATGTCTCCCTTGCCTAAAAAAAAAGTATTGAGTATGATCAGCACTCTAAGAAGACAAGCCATATTTATCTTGGGCCATTGACTATGCTTTTCAAACTGCTGCTTTGCAAATGCACCCAGCTTGAGAAGCACAGTACATTTTGGGTGGATGGGTTGTTGGCTGGCTGAGCAGATGGTTGGAGGGAGAGATGGAGGGGAAAGAGCCTGGCACAGACTCAGGATGGCCTGGGTTTGAATCTTTGCTCTGCCACATGCTAGAGTCAGGCAGGTCGTGTAACTTCTACAAGGTAGTTCCTGTGTTAATAAAATGAAAATAATAGTACCTACCTCATTCTCAATGTAAGAGTTAAATGCTGTTCTGCAAGTAAAGTGCCCAAAACAGTACCTAGGACACATAATAAACATTCAACAAATGGAGCTTCAATTACTGTCAGATTTATTATCTGCAAAATGGGGAGAAGAAAATCCTAACCCCTCCAAGCACAGCTGCATTTTTAAAATAAAAAAAGGCCGGGGGCACGGTGGTTCACACCTGTAAATCCTAGCACTCTGGGAGGCCAAGGTGGGAGGATTGCTTGAGGTCAGGGGTTTGAGGCCAGCCAGAGTGAGACCCCATTTCTACAAAAACAGAAAAATTAGCCAGGCTTCATGACACACGCCTGTAGTCCCAGCTACTCAGGAGGCTGAGGCAGGAGGATGGCTTTCGCCCAGGAGTTTGAGGTGGTGGTGAGCTATGATGATATCACTGCACTCTAGCCTGCGTGACGGAGTGAGACTCTCTCTCTCAAAAAAGATAAAAATAAAATAAATAAAATCTTAACCTGGCAGTGCTGTGTAAGGATCAAATCAGAAACATTCTCTCCTTGTATGTGGACTTTCTTTGCAAACTGTGGAGTACTGTGCAATAGTGCATGTGAGGGCTGTTTGTGGCAGTGCTGCAATTTCAGGAGGGTTGAGGAGGGAGCCAGGGTTTTAGACTTTTCTAGCAGGCCAGGTCCTGGGCCAGTCCCTGGGGCTACAGAGAGGACTTGACCTCGTCTGCCCTCTCTTCAGTGTGGCAGGATGACAAACCTGTAAACGCACAGCGACGGCCCAAAGAAATCAGGACTTCAGTAGAAGGAAGCTGAGGGGAGAGGGGTCCAGGGGAAGTCCCCTGGCAGCCTGGGATGTTGGAGAAATGCTGGAGGTATTGACTGGGCAGAGGTGTGTCAGAAGAGGGGGAAAAGGCATTTGAGGCAGAGGGAACAGTATGTGCAAAGGCTCAGAGGTGAGCCTATGCGATGTGACTAGAGGCAAACTCAAAGGTCCCTAAGGTGCCCTTCCTGTGCTAGATGTTGATGAAAGAGGGCTGGACGCAGCTGGGGCAGAGAGGCGAACACTCACTGTGTGGCATTGACCTCAGTTGAGACAGGCACGTTGGGGCCCCTTAGGATGTCAGCGTTGATCCACACGGGCCTCCGGACTCTGCCGGCCTCTGTCAGCTGCCGCAGGAGGTCCAGGGAGGGGCCCACGGCCTTGAGGCTCTTGAAGTCCAGTTTGATTCCTGTGGGGAAGGGGGCAAGGGACCCAGGAAGACGTGACTCCCTGGGCAGGGAGAGCAGGTAGTGCGGGTGGGGGTGGTGGGGTGGGGTCAGGGGAAGGTGGGAAGACGGGGGGTGTGAGGGCGGGCTCTCAAACAGGCAGAGTCAACCCAGAGAAGGGCCCGAGGGGACGCAGCACAGGCCCTGGGGCTGGGGCAGCGGGGAGTCAAGCATCTGATGACAAGGGGCTGAGGTCCTGGACAGGGCATGGAGGGTGCTAAGCCACCAGAGCCTGTAGAGAGGCCATTCGGGCCGGGCGAGGTGGCTCATGCCTGTAATCCTAGCACTCTGGGAGGCCGAGGTGGCCAGATTATTTGAGCTCAGGAGTTCAAGACCAGCCTGAGCAAGAGCAAGACCCCACCTCTACTAAAAAAATAGAAACAAATTAGCTGGACAACTAAAAAAAATATATATATATACATATATATAAGTTAGCTGGGCATGGTGGCACATGCCTGTAGTCCCAGCTACTCAGGAGGCTGAGGCAGGAGGATTGCTTGAGCCCAGGAGTTTGAGGTTGCTGTGAGCTAGGCTGAGGCCACGGTACTCTAGCCCGGGCAACAGAGTGAGACTCTGTCTCAAAAATAAATAAATAAAATAAATTAATTAAAAAAAAAGAGAGAGAGGCTATTTGGCCTCCAGAAGGGGCGTTCGGGTAGTGGAGGAAGGGCAGTCTCCACAGAGGAGGACCGGGTGTGAATGAAGACCCACCCTCGTCAGGGTAGCGAGATGAGGCTGGGAAGTTAGAGAGGGATGTTGAAACCTGGGCCAAGGAGACCACGCTATGTCCTGTGGACAATGGGGAGCCATGGAGGGTTAAAGCAGAGGAGTGGAGTGACAAATGGGCATTCTGGAACGCTTGCTCGGGTGTATGTATGGCAGTGGTAGTCAAGGGAAGACCAAGGGTTGAGTTTGGGGCAGGCGGCCAGCAAGGAAGGAGGTCCAGGAGAGAGATGGTGTGATGGGGACTGCGTGGGGAGGGTAGGTTAGGGGTCAGAAGTGGCAGATGCAGCAGCTGAGCGGATGTGCGGTTGAGGGAGAGGAAGGTGCTAGGATGATGCCGGCTTCTGACTAATTGGCAAAGGGGCGCGTAGGAGAGGGCTGGAGTTTGACTTTGAACATGTTGTATCCAGTTTTGTGGATCCAAGAGAGAACACCTGAGCATGTTTGGTCCTTTGCAGTCTACTCTGCACTTTCATGTCTGCTGTCTCCCCCGTGTATCTAGGAGGGAACACCTGGGCGTGTATTTACACATCTCTCGTCTCACCTGTGTGTCCAGGAGAGAACACCTGGGCATGTACTTAGGCAGCCCCCATCTCACCTGTATGTGCAGGAAAGAACACCTGGATGGGCATGACCCACCCCCATCTCGCTTCATACTCACTGAGCCCGGGCGTCTGTAACCCAAGGCAACGAGCACCTCGTGTGGGGACTTGTTTCCCAGGGAGGGATCCCTGCACATGCTGCCTGAGGGACAGAGGGCTGGGGAGGGGTCCCAGAGGGGCCCTTACCTTTCTGGGAAGAGGACAGCACGGAGTCCAGCCACTGCTGCAGCGTGTTGTCACTGTAGATGGCTGGGGGGTGTGCCATGACGGGTACGCCTGTCTCGTTGGCTGTGTTGAGCCCTTCTACAGTGACGTCAGCCTCCAAGACCATGACATTGCCTGCGTAAGAAGCAGAACACAATCAGATACTTACAAAAAAAATTTTTTTTTCCTCATCATAAAAGGATCATACATTTATTACAGAACATTTGGGAAATACAGAAAAGCAGGAAACAGCAAAATATTCATCCACATTGATGTATTTTCTTCCATTTTTGTCTATGCACAGGTTTTACACAGTTGGGACTCCGCTGCATTTATAATTTTTTAAGTTTTTCAACATTATGACACATTTTTACAATCTTTTATATACCTCATTAAAACCAAAGGAAAAAAAAAGGCTCTGAAAGCCCTGGCTGAGGGTGCTCCCTGCCATGTAGCTGACCTTACCCCTATTCCTGAGACATTTTGGTAGTTTCTAATTTTTTTATATTAATAAATAATGGTGGGCTGGGCATGGTGGCTCATGCCTATAATCCTAGCACTTTGGGAGGTGGAGGCAGGAGGATTGGTTGAGGCCAGGAGTTTGAGACCAGCCTGAGCAACACAGCAAGACCTCATCTCTCCAAAAATAAAAAAATTAGCCTGGTGTGGTGGTGCACACCAGTGGTCTAAGGTACTCTGAAGGCTGAGGCAGGAGGATCGCTTGAGCCCAGGAGCTTGAGGCTACAGTGAGCTGTGATGACACCACTGCCCTCTAGCCTGGGGGACAGAGTGAGATTCGGTCTCAAAAAGGAGCATATTTTATTCCGATTTTCTGATTATTTCTGATCCCTCCTTGTGGCTTATGGAATTTGAGTCAGGACAACACAACACAGGGGTATTTTTAAAGCACATGTTATCAAATTACTTTCCAGAAAAGTTGATCTGATTCATGTTCCTACCTGAAGTCCACAAGATTGCCCATCTCGCTGCATCCTCACCAGCACTGAGCGTTGGTGTTTTTATCTTTTTAACTTCAGGCAGTTAACTCAATCAGGTGGACATCGTCTGCTTCCTGCCTTCAAGAGTTCGGTCTCAAAGGGACCTCAGACTTTTCTAATGGGAAGCAGACTCTGGAAGACCATGCACGGGGCACTGGAATTTGGGGAGTGTGGTGGCGGGAGGGTTCGCTCTCAGCTCATGCATCATCACAGACAGTTGGTGTCAGCAGGGACCTTTTCTCCTGGTTTCCCCAGCCTCCTACCTGTTCTGTCCTCCAGCACTGCTCCCCTCCAAGTCTATGCTCCACACGGCCACCGGAGCATGTGGTCTACAGTGACTGCTACACTAGAAGTTTTTTTTTCCCTCCCTGGGGCCATGGTGTTTTATTAAAACAAAATGATCCTTTCTAATTTGTTACTTTTATTGTTTTCTGTGTGTGAGTTACATGCAACAAAATCCAAATTTTTGGAACTAAATTGTCACTATTAATTGTAACAATAAGAACATCAACAAGTAAAATTTTCACAAACCAACTGCAGGGTTTTACTTCATGAGGCCCCAGGCTCAAAACTAGTGTGTGAGTTAAATACAACTCACATGGCAGTCAATGTGTTAAGAACAAAAACCAAAAATCGAAAACCACCAAAACCCCACCAATTTCCTTGAAAATCAAACTCAAACTCCTTGCCATAGTCTTTGCGGTTTGCACAATCAGGTCCTGCCAAATTTTCTCATCTTGTCTCGTATCCCTCTCTCCCCCATTCTCTAGGATCTAGCCACCCAGCCTTTCCAAATTTATTGTGCACACAGATCCCCCAGGAGCTGTTGAATGCAGGTTCTGATCTGGGTTGGGGCCTGAGATTCTGCGTTTTCAACCTGCTCCCCAGGGATGCCTGTGCTGCTGGTCCGTGAACCACACTTTGAGCAGCAAGGCTTTAATTTATCCTGTCCTTGCATGTCTAGGCTCATAAATGTGGCTGTTGCCTGGCAACACTCTTCCCTCAATGGCTTTACTAGGGTATCTCCTGCTCATCCTTTGTGTTAGCCTAAAATATTGCTCTGTTCTGGGCGCGGTGGCTCATGCCTGTAATCCTAGCACTCTGGAAGGCCAAGGCAGGAGGATCACTTGAAGTCAGGGGTTTGAGACCCACCTGAGCCAGAGCCAGACCCCTGTCTCTACTAAAAATAGAAAAAAAATTAGCTGGGCATGGTGGCATGGGCCTGTAGTCCCAGCTACTCAGGAGGCTGAGGCAGGAGGATTGCTTGAGCCCAGGAGATTGAGGTTGCTGTGAGCTAGGCTGATGCCATGGCACTCTAGCCCAGGCCACAGAGTGAGCAAGACTCTGTCTCAAAAAAAAAAAAAAAAAATTACTTCTAGCCAGGCATGGAGGCGCATTACTGTAGTCCTAGCTACTCGGGAGGCTGAGGCAGGTAGATCGCTTGAGCCCAGAAGTGTGAGGTCGCTGTGAGCTAGGCTGAAGCTATGGCACTCTAGCCCAGGTGACAGAGTGAGACTGTCTCAAAACCAAAACAAAACAAAAAAACCCCTCCTCCTGCTCTTCACTCAGTGAATGGATTAAAGACTGGTGGGAACTGCCTTCTGGACCTCACCTGCCTCCCTGCGATTGCTGCCTGGACCCAGCCCCTTGCTGGGAGTCTTCTCCCTTGACATTAAAAGTTGTTACTTGCCTTCCAGGAGCTGAATCTGGGGGCTGACTTGCTTGGGGTGGAGAAGTGAAGGAACAAGAGATGAGGAAAGGACTCGTGGCCCCAGAAGGAGCCTGGTCCTCAGAGAGCCACACACAGCAGGGAAGGGGACATGCAGTCACTGAGCCCTCCACCCACCCTCCCTGTGCCTGGAGCTTTTTACACTTGCAGGAGAGCACGGTGGCTGAGTGTGCAAACCCGAATCCACACTGCAGGCACCCAGTTCCAGCCTTAATGCTTCCAAGCTGTGTGACCTTAGGGAGGTTATTTGACCTCTCTGTGCCTCTCTTTCCTCATGTATAAGAATTAAGTAAAATATCCCTGGTTACTAAGTGTTACTAAGTGTTAATTATTATTTACATGCAGTAGCTCATTTTTAACTAGGGTAAGGGATCATCTGGCATATTTCTGTTGTCTCAGCATAATTATTAATAGTGACCTCTTTCACAATCGAAAGTGCCCCAGTTTGGATAATGTGGTCACTCTACCAGCCCTGATTTTGCAGAGGGAAAAACTGAGCTGCAGACAGGTGAAGTCACTTGTCCCAATCACGCAGCTGGTAACTAGCCAAGGTAAAATTTGAACCCAGTTCTGCCTGCCTCCCAGGCCTGTGCTCTGGCCCCTGCTCTCCCCATGGATGTCCTGTCACTTTACCACTGGCTCGCCTTCAGGGTCCCCACCTCAGCTGTGGCACCACCTTCCTCTCAGCAGCCTAGCCCCAGGACCTGGCAGGATGCTCAGGGAGGAACGTGGGCCTGTGGTCCTCCCTAGGCCCCTGGAGCTAAGCTGGGGGTGCCTCCGTGTCCCTGCTTTTGGGCATTGCCCAGGTGGGGCCTGTGGTGCTCCTCTTGGCCAAGGTCCTGGCTAGGCAGGTCTTCAATGGCTCCTTGGCTGCCCCAAGGCAGATGGGGGGTGAACCTAGGGATGGCAGGATTCTTTGTCTTCTCTGAGCTTATCTCCCCTGATAAGAGTCTGCCCTCCCTGGCCTGGTTCCTTCATCAGGGGAGAGGACTCTCTGTCCTCATCACCAAGGCCCAGCAATCCGCCTCCCAATCAGGGGAGATCCCGGAAGCCGCAGCAAGCTGGCCCCATCCAGTCTGCGATGGCCTCTCCTCTGCTGACCACCCTGCCCGCCTCCTCTGGGAAGCCCTCCCTAACCTAATCCTTCCCAGGCACGCACTTGGACCCTACAGGAACAAGAGCAGGGTGTCTGGCACCCAGGCCTTGCTCTACTCCACACCTACTGTGTGACCTTGGACAAGACCCTCTCCCACTCCGCACCCCAGTTTCCTCATCTGAAACAGAGTTTGCATGAGCAGTGGTTCTCAGAGTGTGGTTCTGGGGCCAGCAGCATTATGGTTATTGGGAAACTTACTAGAAATGCAAATTCTTTGGCCCTGCTCCAGAACAACTGAATCAGACACTCTGGAGGTGAGGCCAGCACCCCATGTCTTCTGAAAAATGCTGAAGTTTGAGGACCATTTCCTTCATCTTTTATTGCTGCTGCTTCGGAGCTTGCCAGCATGTTCATGAACATTTTCTATCGAGCTTCCCCATAGTCCTGCAGGAGAAGGTGTTGCTCTGCTGACCCGGGGTCAAGCACAGTGGCTCAGAGCAAGGACTCGGGGGCCGACTGGTGTGGGCGCCTACGTTGGCTTAACCACTGTCAGACAAGGTAACTTTGGGTAAGTCACCTAACTTTTCTGAGCCTGTTTTTCTTCTGTAAAATGGTATCCATGAAACATTGCATGGCCGCCCAAGGAGAACCCACGCATAACGTGCGTGCACCCCACCCAGTGAGCCACGGCTGACTGGTTGCCGTGAACATTTTGCATCTGAGGTTCAGAGGAGGTGCACAATCTGCTCAGGTGTTCACACTTTGTTTTTAGTACTGCTAGGCCTCAAATTCAGATCTTCTGCCTTCTTTAGGCTTTGAGGACAAAGGGCTCCTTAGCAGGGGCAGTTGGCCCCTGACAGGTGGGAAGAGGGCAGTACAGCCATGACTTTGGGGTCTGACATCTGGTTCAAATCCCAGTGCTTATCAGCTGCACTTAACCCCTCTGAGCCCCTATTTGCTATGTGGAGTATGACAAGACGTCAGCCATCGCAATGTCACAGTGACCACAGTGCCTAATCCTCACCTCTGCTCTCCTCCCTCTCCTCCAGCCCCCACCCTGGCCTGCCCCGGTCTTGGCAGCTGGACTTACTGTTCAGGGCAGCCCTCATCTCTTCCTGGCTGTTGGCTGCGTGGTACCACGTGACCTGCAGGCCATCGCGGTGGCTGATCTGGCCCAGGCTCAGCAGGTAGTCCAGCATGTCTGCATCAGGGCGGCAGGCATCCTGCCCACAGCCTGGATGAATACCAAGGGGGCCGTTAGCATCACCCCCTGCCCTAGCCCAACCCCTGTCCGCTCATCCCACGGCCCTTGCTGGGCTCCCACTGTGTGTCTAGCACGTGATCTAGCAGAGAGACAGTGAGACCTGGACTCCTTGGTGCTGCAAGACAGTGAAATGCATGGGCTCCTGGCGCCCACACGGGCCCTGCTCCCAGCCTGGGGCAGTCAGGAAAGGGGGGTATGGGAAGGGAACATTCAGAGAGAAGGGAACATGTAAGGAAGACCTGGAAGGATGGGTATAAATTTGATAAGCAGGAGGGAATAGGTTGTTCTAGACAAAGAGAACAGCATAGTCACAGGCTTGGCTGTGGGAGAGTGTAGCTGCCTAAAGGAATGGCCAGTGGCTGGTACAGACGGAGTGTAGAGAAATGGAATAATAGCGCCAAGATTGGAAAAGAGGGCCTGGGCACAGCGGCTCACGCCTGCAATCCTAGCACTCTGGGAGGCCGAGGCTGGAGGATTGCTTGAGGTCAGGAATTCAAGACCAGCCTGAGCAAGAGCAAGACCCTGTCTCTACTAAAAATAGAAAAATTAGCCTGCTGTGCTGGTGCGTGCCTATAGTCCCAGCTACTCGGGAGGCTGAGGCAGGAGGATTGCTTGAGCCCAGGAGCCTATGCTGCAGTGAGCTGTGATGATGCCACGGCACTCCACCCAGGGCAACAGAGTGAGACTCCGTCTCAAAAAAAAAAACCAAAAAAAACCAATTAAGGGTGCAGTCCTCACTAACTGAGGGCAAAATAAGCACACAACAGAAAATTTGGACAGGATTTGCTGAGTGTTGTCCAAAAGGAGGCAGAAAAATACAAAGGGGGTTGGATTTCCACTGCCTGGAAAAAGAAAAAAACTGGGAAGTCTGCCAGGGCAATGTGACATTCGAGCTGGACAGAGAACCCAGAATTTTTACTATCATTGAAGGAGAAGGATTTTTCATGCCAGAGGCATATGTGGAAAAGAGTATGGAAAGAACAAATAATAAAAGGAGAGAGGGAAGAGAGTGACAGGAGAGAAGAAGGCTGGAACTTGGGAGGAGATCGTGCAGGTTGGAAGGATCACACGTAGGCACACTTAGGCGGAGTGACATTATACTCACGTTTAGAAAGAAAGTTAATATCCTTATATTTTAATATTCAAGCTATTCCATCGAAAGGGTGACGTTTTCAAGAAAGGATAGTTTTTCTTTCCTCAAACCATGAGAATACTTTCGGCCCCTTGCTAGAACTTTCAAAAAACTGTCCTCATCTGAAGGTACACAGGAATAAACATTGTTTGTCTATTGCTCTCAAAGGGGATGGTGGCATAAGAGACCAACAGTTTGTGCCATTCCCTCTTCCTTGGCTGTCTTTGCAAAATGAGAGATCTCAGGACGTCTGAAGATTAGCCTTCTTTAAGTTGATTTTAGAACTGTATAACGAATGAGAATACGGCAACTTTGAATCTATGGCCTTTGCATTTTTTCCTACTTTTCTTTTTTTCTTTTCCTCCTTTCCTTTTTTCTTTCCTGCCTTTCTTCCTCCTTCCCTTCCTTCCTTCACTCCTCCTCCTTTTGTCCCTCCTCTTCCTCCTTCTTTTCTCTTTAATAAACAACTTCAGCTCATTGTTTCTAGAATCATTATACTATTAGGACACAATAGAACATGAGTAGTATTACACTGTCCACTGACTTTCAATGTCATTGTATGTCTGCAATAAAAATGATAGACTTCTATTAACAACCAGTGAAGTAGAGTTTCAGATGAACTTGTATTTAGAAAAACACACAGGCTTTATGCTAGTTCATTTAGAGTCTTTAATGAAGCTTTAAAGAAGTTTTCTGGGTTAGAGAAAATCAGCTGTTGTGAAGACATCCTCACTGCCCAAAGAAACAACTTTTTAATCTTCAGGGTTGGTAAGAAGATCCCTGAATGCAAATGTTCTCACTAAGTCTGTTCTCAGGGGTTCGCCAGCAATCACCATTGGGCAGTTTGATCCATGGCCTCTCTGCTCAGTCTGCTAAGAACAAAACCACAATGCCGTCAAATACCCAAAATGGAGCCTAGAAGGTTTGGGCCGATGTTCTAAGGGGGCCAGTGAATCCACTGTACTTGAACTTGATTTTATTTCTTCCTGGTTCACTATTTTTCTCCCACTGACCCTGGGTAGGATGCAATGAGGTTAATAAGTCAAATTAGAAGTAAAGATAAATGTGCTAGATGTTAAATTCATTCCTCCTTTACGCTAATCTTCTTCCTGACAGTCAAAATGTGCACAGAATTACAGTCCTTTTCACGAATGAAATTGTAAGTCAAAAAGTTGTTCTCACCGACTCTGCAGGAGCTTGCTTTCAGGGATTCACATCTAACACCTCTGCTCAGCGATATGGCATCTTCAATGTTTTCTTCATTTTTAAAAATTCATTAAAGGTAGTATCATTTAATATTTTAAGAAAAAATAAAAATTATATACTGATCAATGATAATAGAAGCACATATAAAAAAAAAAAGTGCCCCGACCTCCACCTGCCACTGTGTTGAGTCCAAGTTCCCTCTTCTCTGCCTGGCAACAACAGAGACAAAATGCATCTCATGAAACAATGAAGAGAAACAGGTAGCTGTTCCTGCCTTTCAAAAGACAGCGATTAAAAGCACAGATGGGTAATTCAAGTACTTCCCATCCCAGTTTTCTGCTACCTTAGATTTAACAAAGGAAAATAAAAAACTTGGATTAAGGCTAGTGCCATGACTGCTCAAATTTCAAGGAAATCTTGAAAAAAAGGGTACTGATTCTGACAGGGTTATTGTTATCTTATTAAACAATAAAATGTTCCCTGTAGTTGAAACATAGCCCTCAACTATGTTTAATGTATAGTATTTAAAAGCTATTAAAGTATAGTTATTATTTCACCTTGTATGGGTAATAAAAAGTGAGACATTCTTTGCAGAGTGGTATACAACACTTTTAGACATATCAATAAAAATGATTTGAATAAGTATCCTCAAAATGTTCATAAATATTTAGTTATGAATAAATTGAACCAATTTCTACTATACCAAAGCATTACTTTGATAAAAATAATTATCATATGCATTATTTTGGAAAGCAAAATAAATAGAAATAGAATTGCAATTTTTTTAAAGATAAGTTTATTAACTATCACCCCTGTAGTTCTTGCATGCCATTCTGGGATCACCACTGTAGTAGATTGAAAACTTGATTAATAAATAGAAAAATATTCTTAAATATACACAAAGAATTCACATTATTAAAATCTATTTAAGAAATGGATCATAGCGATGATCTCACTCTATGTAACAAAGTTCATTTCTTTCTGTAGAGCCGTGTTTCTCAAATAGTCTCTATTAGAATCACCTGAATCAAAATGCAGAGGTGGGGGTATCTCTGAGTATCATAAATCAACATTTCAAGACATTGTATTGTACATACTAAACTTTGAGAAGTATCACTATAGGCAGAAATAATGATAATAAAGTTGGTGGGGAAAAATGTATTTTTTATTAAAATTTTTATAAAGTTATATTTTCAATATAAGTAATTTAGAATCAAAAACCTTAATTAAATAATAATAATAAGATCCATAAGTACTCCAAAATTAGCCCTCTAATCTTAGGAGCATAAAGAGGAGTTAACATCATGTCAATATTTAACATATAGCTATTACTTTGAAAGGATGTAAGTGGTATTAATTGTTATTTTTGGAGAATTACAATTGTATTGTCCTTGTCTTGTAACTTCATGGTCAAAAATTGGATAAGGGCTAAGGTGTATGAGCTCAATAATTTGTTAATGCTCATAAAAAACACATACTGTAATTTTATTGAGAAAGGTAGAATCAGTTGCCATGTTCTCTTAGAAAAGCATCAAAAACTTCCAAGTAAGATGTGAATGTATTGCATCCATCCTTATTTTAACCCTGATTCATAAAAATATACCACTTTTAAATGGGCTGGATATAATATACAACTATTTTCACCCGTATTTCCCATTTTGGCAATATAAAATGGAAATAAAAAGAAGTTATTTTATATGATAAAGAGTTATTTTATTGCTTTGATAATCATAACCTCAACAGTGAAGCAGACAGGTTAATTTTTGCCTCCTCCAAAATGATTCAGACACGCTATTTTGTCTACGATTCAATGTGAATGTAAAATATTAATAGTTTTATGAGAGAATAGTGACCACTTCTGACGGAACACTCAACAGTCATCTTTGAGATAAGGTGGGATGGCAAGTATTCTTGCTAAACTTCTGAATTGGTATTGAAGGATTCATCCTACCACCCTGCCTTTTATACTTTGTACCTGTTCAGGCACCTGAGTTTGGTTTAAATGCAAACATGAAAAAGCCGCACAGCAAGTACTTCAGAAAGCATCATTTCAAATTCATCCTGACCCAGTGTCTATCAAATATTTATACTTAGGTGAGTGATTTGAAGGCCATGGAGTCTGTCTGTTTCTCCAGATGCTCTAACGTAGATAAGAACAGAGCTGTGCTCCCAGCTCAGCTTGTCCTCACTGCCACGGTGCCTGCAGTGCGTGTTTGTAACGTGGGTTGTGTGTATGTGTTGTTATAGGCTTCACAAGAAGTGGCTTTGTTGATCACATCCCTTACTGTGTTGATAGTACCATCTCTATGTGGATCTTAAGAAAAATCCTAAAAAAAACCTTAATATCTGGAATAGTTGCACTTCTGAGCACCTCGCCTCTAATATTTATTCTTACATCAGAATTTATACAACTAGCTAATTCCATTTATTCATTTTGGCTGTTAGAAACTTTGCACTAAATTTATGTTCCACTGATAGCAGGTTATTATTACCAAAATATTTTAGCAGAATATACATCTCTACATCTAATGCCTGTAAAAATTTTCCCCCCTTCTCTCCTACTTTCTGTTTATATTGTATATTGTTCTAACCTCTTTATACCCTTTCTCAAAGTAGGTAAATGATAGTACCAGACAGTTAAAATCGTGAAATAAAACAGGGAATGTAAAAATAATTTTAATAAAATCTTTAAAATGCTACTTATAATAAGTATTACTTATTATAATAAACTTGATCATAAAAATATGTCAGGAGATCATGGAAAGTTGGTGTAAAACTCTCACTTATTACTATTTTAGGAGAGACTATTTTGAGGTTGCAAAGGAAAAAACATCCAATGCCCACAATAATTTCTTGAATTTTCCTCTACTTTTCTATGGAAGAGCCACTAGTACTTAAGAGGAATTAAATATATGATCTTTCAGCTTTCTCTGCAATAGTCTTCAGTCATTCCACGCAGTTTTGTTGAGTGTCTGTTGTCTTCCAAATGGTAGTCTGGGCCCTAGGTATAGAGGAATGAGGAAACAGAAACCCAACATCCCAGCTTTTATGAGATTATAGTATAGTGGAGAGAGAGAGAGAAAATAAGCAAACAAGCAAACACACAAAACACACATAAGAAAAATAAGGAAAGAGAGTGGCTTTGGGTGTGTGATGCGGTGTGTTATGGGTTGGTAAGGGTGGCCTCTATGAGGAGGTGATGTTTGGCAGACGGCTAAGTCAAATGAGGTGATCATTAATGTGGGCATCTGATGGAAGAGCGTTCCTGGTAGGAGGGAGAGCATCGATGGCTCTGGCCCTAGGACAGAACTTGCCTGGCATGTTTAATAAACCTCGAGGCTGGTTGGCTGAGTCACACTGAGCAAAAGAAGTGTCTGGATGTAAAATCAGCAAAGTATCAGGGCAAAATCATGCAATGCCCTGTAGGCCACCGACTGTGAATTTTACTCTGTATTTTTATGTGTGTTTGTATAAAGCCTTTGCATTTATAGGTGTGATGTGGGCCATTGTGAGGTTTGAATAGGGATCTGACACAAAGAGCAGAAATTAATTCTTGGAGTATATGGTGATAGTAGAGATAATGAGAAGTGGTTGACTGTGGGATGCGTTTTACTTACTGATGGATTAGATGTGAAGTGAAGAAGAAAGAGGAGTCAATGACGTCCCACAAATTTTAGCCTGACGAAGCAGGTGAATGAAAGCACGTTTACTAAGATGGGTCATATTGGGAAAGCACCAGGCTGGGGAAGGAGCTATCAAGGGTACATTTATTGATATGTTGATTTTGAAATAAATTTTATATAGCCAATATATTAGTTATTTAGCTAGGTGAGTCTTCCGTTCAGGAGCTCTGTAACAATGAGATGTATTGGCATCTAGACAGCATTAAAGTTACAGGACTGAATGATGTATCTACAGAGTAAAGAATGTATTTCAATAACATACATTTCTTTTGCATATTTAAGGATATTAGTCAGACACTTCTATTTCTTGTTAGTAATTTTAAGGAAATTTTTCTCATTTTCTCTGGGACAAAGAACAAACCACTATACACACATACACACACACATACACACACACCCCTCATTCTCTTAAATGACTGCCATAATATTGAAATACAATGATGTTTTAGGACCTCTTCTTTTTATTCTAATAGAGATGTCTATTTCCTGAAGTGTAACTCTAAGAAATTAAGGACATGAATGAATGAGATGAGCTTTTCATTTCTGTTCACATTCCATGGTTTATGACTCATTGGTTACCTTCAATTTTCCCCATTCCTTCACCAAGCTTTTGAGTGGATCTTAAGAGAACATATTCTGACATATTTAAGACATCCTGAGACAGAATCTGTATCTGTGATTGTATCTCTTCAGTGTCCACAAGATCTCATAGTATCTTTTTTCCAGCTCATCTTTCTTGCTCCCTTGCCATTTTGGATGATAAAGGACCAGCTCATAAATGTTTAACAGACGAGATAAGCTAATAAATACAGCTCTAAATATCATCCCCTCACAATAGCCAAAGAATGATCTGTTCTGGAATAATTCCTTATGCCAACCAAGAAGAGCTCTCTATAAGTCAAAATTAAAAATAAAATCTACATTTCAATTGAGATACTGGCAACTCTTCTGGCATTTAAATGACATATCTTGCTACTTGTATCAATAAATTTTTCATTTTGTACCAATCCATGATATTGTCTTCACTAATGAGTAGGGATTGGCCCAGGGAAATTGGTGATATCCTCATTTATAAATTCTTGAATGGTCATTGAATTAATCTAAATTAGTAATTTAGTTTTCTAATAGGTTTCAGTACTTGAGATTATTTTTTAAGCTTCTAAACCCTGTTATGAAGTCAGCAGAGATGTAATGAATCAACTAACAACTCCCCCATCATCAATATGATTTATTCGTCAGTATTACAGTGATTCAGAGGAAATACTATATTTTTTATTATTATGGTCATTGTTTACATTTTACTGAAGGATATCTCTGAATATGAGGGACTAATTTTTTGATAAATGAATTTTAAAAATAATAAATATATAAATATTCTTCAATTTGTAGAGGTTGGATCAAATCACCATCCTATTAATATTGCAATTAGGATGTAGGTGGAGGGAATGATATTGAGGTAATAGGAAAAGGATTGTTCTATTCCAAGCAATATATTTTGTAATATATTTTTTGTAAAAATTTCCTTTATCTTTATAATTAATATCACTATACATTTCTTGTTAAACAACTTCTAAAAATATATTATTTCAATCTATGGTATATTTTCTTATTATAATTTTGAAAACAGAAAATGTTAAGCAAAAATTGTTTTAGAATATTAAAAGTACGGGCTTAATAAACCTTCATAAGCATTAATTTATCATTGTAAGAAAAAAGTTTCGAACGTTTCCTGTTTTGTGTATGTGTGTCATGTGAACAGGTTTCTTGATTTTGCTCTATTTTTTTGAGTCTACTTTCTGTGAGAAGGGAAAAAAATCTAACCTTGGATAACATAAAAATAATTATCTAAAACCCAAATATAATTCATAATTCAAACTGCACAAGTCTCCTGCAGCTGCTATCTAATAGAATGAATTTGCATATCATATCATACAAAATGGGAGGTCCAAGCATTTTATATTTAACAAACTCTGCATAATTAAAAAGTAGGTCAGCACAGTTTTTACTATCCCAGAAGGGAGAAAAGCTCATCAGAATCTATTCAACTACATGATTTTAAATGTTTAAACTTATATTTTGTTCTGGTTGCAAAGGTAATAAATATATACTTATTGAAGACCATGTAAAAATAAAGGAAAATAAAAGGAAATAATAAAATTAATTTACCTTCTGCCACAAATATCATTTCAAAGTACTAGAAAGTACTTTTTAAATATGGATCACCATGTAATTCATCATTCATATCCTAGTTTTTTAACTTAGTTTTATAGCATTAGGATTTTGTCTTGATATCAGAATTGTTTAAATTACCCTATTATAGATTATATTATAGAATAGAATATGACTTTGGTATTATTCATTTGATTATTTTCTGTTGTTGACTATTTCTTGCCAATATTACTCATTTAAATTTACCATCTACACTACCAGAAATATCTTTCGTTAAACAAAAATCTTTTCAAGTTACTGCTTTCAAAATCATTAAATGATTCCTCTTAAAGAGAAAGTCCAGATCCCTTAGTATCGTATGCAAGGGCCTTCTCAATCTGACTCCAGTCAGCTTTGGTTTCACACCACCACAAGGACAGTAACATCCTATAATATTGCTGTTGGCTTTTTCCCAAAAGAGCTATTTTTTCTCATGCTTTTAAGTTAGGACCTGCACTCTTCCTTCTCTATCATTTACCCCCTTTGTCTTTTTCCTCTTGCACACTCACTTCAGATACAACCTCTTCTTTGAAAACTTTTGACCATCCCCAGCCCAGGTTGAGTTAGGTACCTCTCCCCTAAGCTTCCTCTGAGCACCTATCATAAAATGTTAAAAACACCTGTTAGCACATGTGTCTGCTGTTTAGATGGTAAGCAGCCTGAGGGCAGAGTATGTACAGTAAATATGTTTTTGCTTCACCACTGTGGCTTAGGGATTATAAATGTATTTGTTAAATACAATTAAAAACATAACATTTACTAAGAGCTTTCCAATGTACCAGAAGGCGGTCTGAGTCCTTTGCATATATTAACATAATTAAATCATCACAACAACCCTACCAGAGAAGTGCTATTATTGACCATTTTTTAATTTATTTTTTCTTAATATGTCGATGAAGAAACCAAGACATAGAGAGGTTATGTACTGTGCTGGGGGTTGGACATTTAGCAAACGTCGGAGCCAGGTCGTGAAGACAGACCCCCTAGAGCAGAAACCAGTGCTCTTACTCTGGGCCAGATGTTTTTTCTCCATCTGCAATGAATCCAATGACCATCCTGAGATATAACTTTAAAGCAAACAACTAATGCAAACAGTAAGGATACATATTCACTGCCTCTACTTTAGTTCCTAGAGTTTCAAAAAATTTGGGAGTCAGAAGGGATCAATGATTTACCAATGTTTTTTAGCTAGTTAGGCTCATGTTAGAGAACAATTAATTCTCCTTTCCCACATTCTAATACACTTTCCCACTAGATTAAGCTGATTTACATCTTTTTTTGTTAAATTAAGATATAGATTCAAAGAAAATAGAATCATAAATCACTAAAAGAATATAAAGAGTTATTGCTTTTATTTATTAAAAGCCAAATTTTTATAAAATATGTAAAAGCCTTTAGTCTTGACAAACAGGCTTAATAGTGAAAAATAAATGCACCATGGTCCCTTCAGAAGAGCTGGAGTCCTAGATCTCTTCAAGTCCAAGTTGACTGGAAGCTTGCCTCTAATCTATAAAAGGTCACACACACACACACACACACACACACACACACACACACCTTCCACATTTAAAACCAAAAGACCTAAAATATGAGAGATAAAGAAAATGATTGTATTATGCTTCAACAATGAATATAAGAAGCTTAACTAAAGTATTTCATCTATCTTTTGCTCGTGGTATGCCTGTGAAATTAACTGAGCTGGAAGGACAGAAGGGGTTAACCACCACAACAGTGTGTTTACAGCATGAAAGTCTGAAGATTACATTCTTAGTGAAAGGTATGCTACTAAAGAATGCTTATCTGTAGAATAATCTCCCCCAAATATCTCCTTTCATAACAAGAAATGCTGCTAGAGATGATAACATGATAGAAAAATTACAGTGCAAACATAAAAGTCGAAGGGACTTTTATCATCCAACTCCAGATACATGATTAAATCTGCTTCTTCCTAACTCAAGCTTTTCTGCACAATTTTTCTTCCTAAATATGACTGTAAGTCTTTCTTTCTTTTCAATCTTTCTTCCTTGTTTTCTTTCTTAATACGGAGTTCCTAAATGAAGCAAAATATCAGAGTCTACTGAGAATAATACTTTTCAGCTTCATATTTTATAGTTAATTATGTTATAACTCATAGAAAAATTGATCCCAAGGTTCATAATTTTTCTTTTTCTAATTTCTCCTGTTCCAGGCTGCCTTTCCAACGTTTCCTCGTTAATGTAAACCAATAGTGGTCCTTGTTTGAAAGCACTTCATCAGAATTAGCCTCAAGTGAGTCAGCTGATGAAAGAAATAGTAATAAATGAACATGTGTCAAAGAGGGGTCTGTTGAGGGAAAAAAATCAGTTACCTTCCAGCACAGACTATAGGATAATTTATTAAAGTGTCAGAAGCATACCTTTAAGGTAAGAAAACAGCTGATACAAAATTCTCTGATTACCCAAAATGAATCTTTAATGGAAGTAAATGAAAAAGAGCAGAATGGCTACTGTGCCGTTTGACATTCAAAATTAATTGGAAAATGGTTGATTTGAGAATATAATCATCTCTGATGAACTGACTGCATAATGAATAAAATTAATTCCAAGGTTTGTTTACACATAGTAGGACTCCAAAATGGATGTTAATTATCATTCATAAGCACTTTAAGTTATAAGAATTATCATTTTTTAAAACCACATGAAATCAGTTTGACAAAAGAAAACAAAGAGAAAGTCATGAAAGCAGATAACATCTTTTTATATCTCAGTTTCACTAGTTTTTTGTAGGTTTTTATAACTTCAATTAAAATAAAAAACCAGCATCCTTCATCTAAAGCAGCATCAAATAAAACCTTTATCTATACTTATAAGGACATTCTGATTAAAAAATAAGGCTAGGTCTTCTCTGTAAGTTGCTGATAAATTGATAAGAACTCTCTATAAATGTGTTACAGAGAGGTTCAATTTATATGTGCTTCACAATGACTTTAAGAAGCTGAATATTGTTTGTACAATTCTATCCAGGATGAATATCCCATTTAATAAGCTTTATTCACACCAATTAGCAATGAAGTGGTCCAGGGAATTCATAATGTAGGAATTTTATAGGGTAGTATATTAATTAGGTTGACATTATACATGTATCACAGACTGAGTTGTTGGAGGAAGAAAGAAAAAAAGAAAGAAAGAAATTTCATCTTGCAACTATGTTTTAGGTAGGGTAGATGAAGAAAAAAACCAAGTTCAAACAAACCATTACAGGTTGTTTTTGCTTGTTCATTTGTTCTCCTTTTTCACCCCAGTTTGATGCTATTGGCAATGTAGCTTTAAGAGTATGTAAAAATTTTTAACTCAACAATCTATCACCAAAGATGGAAAATATTCCTTTTGGGGTCTGCTCCAGGCTATAATTATCTGTGAATTGTATGGACAGACAGGAATAACAATGTCTCAGAATTGTTTGATAATCTGAAAATTTTCCATAGCACAGGTGTGGCCTACAGCACTTAGTGAAAGGAATATAGACACACCTATCAATCTACTTGGAATAATGAATATTTAATATTATTAGTATTCATATTTTAAATCTCTTATTCCTTGTTAAAAAAAACTCTCTACAAATAACATAACATCCTTTTTGTCAAATATCTCAGAAAGTACTGACAAAAATATTCATTTAATATTCAGCTATTTCTGGCATCTGTTCGACAAAGCAACTGGATAAATACTGTCAAAAGTAAGTTTCAGGTGAACAAATACACATGTCTATTTTCTTCATACTTGTATGACCTTTCAGCCACTTGATAACATGAGCACATAAAGCAAATATGTATCAATATTAAAATATTGTGTTAGATCAGGTTGTTGATGAAAATAATAGCAATAAACATTACTAATAATAACTTGCGTAATTCTAGATATTCTGTGTAGTTTTCTGTTTTGATGCTTTGGTTATCATCCTGGTGTTTCAAATTCCTTCATATTTTTTATTGTTATCATGTTGATCATGAGAGGAAAAATGAATGAGAAATACGTGCTATGTGTCATAGTAAAACTTCATTTTGCTTGAGTGGAAAAATCATAATTGTTTCATGGTCAAAAATACTGTCACTCAGAAAAAATTCATATGGAAAAGGATAGCATTTTATGAATTTGGGAATCTTTCTCATACATCTTCCATTAACTTTTTTCTGATAACTAATGCATTCATAAAAAACAAAAATGTTCATATTTCAGTCACTACTACTCTGAAAGTAATATGTGACATCATGACTATCATCTTTTAAAGCATAAATAAAATAGGAATATATAATGACAACCCCGAAAGAACCCAAACTAAACCCTGCAGAACCTTATTTCATTCCATTAGCTTCTGCCTTCGATATCTATAACTCAAGAGAAAATTCCTATATACACCAATAATCTAGAGGTTCCAAACTGGACAGTTAAAATGGGAAGCCAAAGCTCAGATCTTCAAGTTTAATGATAGTACATATGTTACCTTTTCTTTGTTTTTCCTTTGTTTGTCTTTGTTATAAACTTATCTGAAGACTTCCTGTTTCCAGTCTAGGGTTTAAGGAGCTTGGCAGTTGCAACTTTGCTCCAACAAGTAAAAAGCTGAACAAACTGGAAAATCAACAACGCTTTTTAGATCATTATGAGAAGCACGGTCACAGGGCAAAAGGGCAAACCTCTGCCCTCAAAATTGGAAAGACAGGCAAATGCAGACAATGACAGTGCACAGGGTCAGAACCTCCCGAAGCAATAACCTCTGTAGGAATCAGTGCTGGGGTAGTAAAGCCTGAACTGTAATTGACAGATTGCTAGAGGCTCAGTGTAGACAAGAGGCTTTCAGTGTAGGCTAAGTCTGAAAGTCAAAAACTCCAAGAGTTGTACTGTTACAGCAAGTGTTACAGCGGGTGGTCCTGAGGACAAACCGAGCAGCACAGGGAGAGTCAGAGAATCAAAGTTTATTCGCCGGCAGGCTCAGAGGGGCCTCACCACCAAATTCTGAGCACTGTCTACCCAATTTTTCCCACTTTTATTAAGTTGGGTGGTCCGAGGGGTGGGATAGTAGGTGTAGGTTAGTTGATGTGTCAGACAATAGGCTCAGTGTTATGCTGATGCACCAAGTAATAGGGTAGTTGATGCACCAGGCAATAGATTTAGTGTTATGCTGATGCCAGGCAACAGACTAGTGGATGGGCCAGGTAACAGGTTAGTATTATGCTGAAGTGCGTCT